>WWET01002664.1:91891-131881 GCA_011038615.1 Limnodynastes dumerilii | reverse complement strand
TAAAAATAAAATAAAATAATAATAATACCAATACTATTATTATTACTACTACTACTTCTACTACTAATAATAATAACAATAATAATAATAATAACAATAAGCATTGCAAGGGACATTTCTGCAGACTTGAACCTACAGTAACTCTTATTAGGGCCTCATTTACAAAAAAATTTTTGATGGCGAGATGAAATCGTTTCATCTCGCTGCGATTTACCCGCGATTCTTTGGTTTAAATCACGGTATTCAGAAAGATGCAATTTTACTGTGATTTAAATCGAATCACTCGAGTTGCTGTGATTTTTAAAGTCCTAAATTGCGCGCTTAATGACCGTTTGGTCGATAGGGGGCAGTGTTTTATGTAATAGATGATGTCAGAAACACTAGAGCACCAGTGTAACTGACATCATCTATTATATAAAACACTGCCCCTGGCGACCAAATGGTCATTAGGAGCCGCGCCGAGGAAGAAGAAAGATTCTGTCCCCGTCGTGTCAAGTACAGAAGAGCCACAGAACAGGACGAGAACAGCAGGGAAGAGACTCCAATCAAGTGAAGAACTTTCAGCACATCCAGCAAGGCTTCCCAAGACAGATGCCAGCAAACGGTGAGTGGCCAAAACTTTTATATTTTTACAACACCACACACTGCATTCACACACTTAGGATAGGACACGGTGACCACCGGAGGTAAGTGCACACATTAGGGAACATAATTAGTCAGGGAAAATTTATTTTTACATGCACACTTACTGTAATGTGTTAATGTATGTTTGCTGCACACTGTCTTTTTTTTTTACACACACTACACACAGTGCAGCATGGTTAGAAGCCTTACCATGCTGACGCTGATATTACTACAAGGCTAAGCAATGCTGAGCCTTGTAGTTCTATCAGCACAGCATGGCTAAGGCTTTCAGCCATACAGCACTTGCTTTTTACACACACACAAAAACACGTCAAGCAATTATATTAAAACCGCACCTCTCAGGATGCGATTTTTATTTTTGTGATTTCAGGTTCTTCAAATCGCCTTTAGTGAACACCATGTTTTTTTTATTTTCTATCTCTTGAATGCCAAACATCTGGACGATTTCTGTCCAGCGTTGTTTGGCGAATTGAGTTTTTTAAAAGCCATAAATCACGCGATTTGACCTTTTGTGAATACCGCCATGTGAGTTTAGAGGGTCAAATCACGCGATTTATGGCGATTTAGGACAAATCGTCCTTTGTAAATGAGGCACTTAGTCCCCACGATATTCCAGCACAAAAATCATCTTGACATCTGATAATAAAGAACACTTATGTGGGCTCTTGAGGGAACATCCTTTGTATGCCTCCTATTTCAGAAACACAAATTCAATAATATGTTTTAACCACAATACTTCTATGAAGGTTCCAAGAACACTGCAATAGTTGTACTAATATATTCCCATTAATCTAGTTAATCCAGGTGAACCAGTGCGAAGGCTGCCTCTAGAGATCTTTGTATTGATTTTGAATACATTTGAATCACATTATCAGTGTTTTGTTATTTAACAGTTTAATTCTATGATTATGTTCATTCATAACAGTGTTTTACAGTATTTTCCTTTCCACTTGGGTAACTGTATAGTGACTATTTATTATCTGAAAACTATCCCATGTCACACATTTTTAAAAATCAAATTAAAATCTCCTATAAGAGATATTTATTTATTCTGTAAAATTAATAGGTGAATAAATCACATTTCTATCTTGCCCCCATCCAATCCTGATTATTATGCCAGTTATATTGTGTTTATAGATATCTGAATAATAAGGAGAAGTCTTCACTCCTAATAGCAATTGATTTCAAGTAATATATTCCCCAACAAATCACAGTGCGTACAAATTAGTCTAAGTAAGGTCATATGATCAACTGACTTATGTTTTAGACATATTTGCAGAGGGAGTAAAATAGTACTGTATGTGATATAGAGTGTTATTGGTAAAAAATAAAATTCGTTTTGGACTGTGCTCTGCAAAACTGTAAACAATACATTTGTCTACAACATCTTACCAGTGTAAACTATTACTACTCACTATATAATATTAAGATGTTTTAAATGTTATACATCACTCAATTTATTATTGACAATTTTAGAACACTGAAAAGGTACAAAAGTACCATATAACTAACAGTGGCCCTGATTCACACATAATAGCATACCTAAATATTTACAGGCCGTGTGTAACTTGGCGATTTTAAGTGAATTGCAGATGTTATATACAGAAACCCATTACGCATGGAGTACAACTCTGTGCCCAATGAGATCAATAATAAGGGTGTGGGGGGGCATTTAAATAGGGCTGCATAGGCTGGGTTAACATACTCTGCACATACTTTAGCAAAATCCGTATAAACTGGCGTTTTAAGAAGTGAGGGGGCCCTTGTGCAGGATAAGTACATGGGCCCCCAGGGCCATTTTACCCTGAGAAGGGACTGTCCCAATTTGCAGACCTCAAAGGGGGTCTAACAGATTATTTAAGCCCCGCCCCTTTGTTGGCCGGCCATTTGGAACAGTCCCACTGCAGGGAAGGGAGGCTCAGTTGGCATCTATTTCTTCCCTCTGGGAGATCTTGGAGAGAAGAAATAGATGCTTAATGGACCCCCTTCCCCTGCCAACCCAATTATGCAGACTTCGGTGCAGGATGAATGCTACAGGGCTTCCTGTTCTGAGGGCACTGAACACCCTGCACCCATTATAGATACACCTATGCGTGCAAAGATACGCACAAAGAGTTAAGGTAGCCCTATGGACATGGAAGTTAGCAAAAATCCGTAAGAACGAGGAGAGTGTCATGGGAATTGAACTTAGGTGTGAATCCGTGCTTACTTATTTCCTTCTTAACTGAACATCAGGCTCAGTAACAGTAGAAGTAGAAGACCGACGTTACAGGTCGATAGATAGATGAAAGAAATGGGTTAATATTCTGAAAATTATAAAGTTAATGTGAAAAAGTTTAGGCCTTTCCTGTTGTTTATTTAGTAATGATTTCGTAATCTTGTCATGTTTAATTGATTAGTTTATGTTTATATATTACATATACACACACACACACACACTTTAGAGTGCCCAAGGGCTAACTTAAGTAACCATGTGTATTTTCCTTCTTAAGAAGGAAAATACGCATGGAGATCCCTTCCTAAACGCCCTCCCCAGCTGATTACCATACCCCCCACCAACATTTCCCTGCCTCCTTTTACGTAAATCACTACGTGCGGTCTTTAAAACCCGCTCATAGTGAATCTACGTAATGTGCATTAGAAGTATTACAGATATACCTCTTCCTGCTTGAATGCAGGGCCGCCAGGCCCGCAGCTGATGGGGGCACGCCATCATTATAGGGTCAATGCGCAGGAAAGAAATTCCCTGTGCACCGACCAGATGGTAACGCAGGTCTGCGGGGTAACGTGATGACACCGATAATGTCACAGGGGGGCGGAGTCCCACTGGTGTGTCCCGGGTCCCATAAATTCTGAAGGCGGCCCTGCTTGAATGCAATAGTCTGATGTCATGCTTCTTTGATAAAGATTCTTTTAAGGGATTTTAAGAGATAAGGCCCTTTATTCCCCTTCCTATGGATTTTCCTAACCAGCGATCATTTCGTGGTAATGCCATTTGAATTTAGTAAACAAATTGTACTTGACACACCCAAAAATGTTTATATTTAACCCAATAGTTTGGCAGAATCTAATTAAGTATTATTTTTTGCATATGGATATTAGACTTTATTTTAAGTCAGTTAAATACAACATAATTAATGTTTATGTCATTGTTAAAACTATTTACAACATTTTTTTGTAATTTTTATGAACTCTATTTATTGAAAATTTAATAAAACTAAAACCCTACATAGCAGCCAGGATCATCTCTAACTGCGACAGTCCTGGCATATGTGTATTCAGAGTTACAAATATTTCAGCACTGTCAGCACTGATGCTGGACCTCTTTTTCTAGCAATGTTTCACTATCTGCCTTTTTATATTCTGTGCAAACTACACAAGATAATTAGGACAGGTAGACAGGTATTTAACTTCATAGTTAAAATCAAACTTTAAGTGTAGATAATTTATTTTTGTTTTCTTGAATTTCACTGTCCGATGGGACACCGCTGTCAGGAGACTTGCCAGAGAGATCATTGATTTCTCCAGTTGCGGGTACATTGCAAGTTCATAACTTATGATTGTGAAGAGAAAAACACAAAGTAAATAGCTGTTTGCTTTGTATTTTCTCTTAGTTATAAATGGATCCCTTAGTTAAAGCTCTATAATGTGTTGATGCTAAATCAACATCTGAGCCTAGAAAGATGTATCCATGTTGTGTTTGCAGCCCTTTACACACCCTAATTTATTTTGTTTGAAGTTCAATACAGAACAACTTTACAGCTTGTAACAAATCTTCATCACATTATTTTTTAAGGTCAAAATCTATGCTGTAAAATGTTTTTTTTTAACTGCATCCTTAGGTATAATAATAAAAACACCAACATTACAAAGCATAACAAATACATTGTCAGTGAAATACAATCGATATGTTAGGACATCTTTGTTAAAAGGCTTTTAGAAAGACATTTAGCATCTAGAATGAAGGCTAACAAAACACCTTGAAAGTCAGTAACATACATCTGTACAACCTATTGTTGTACAACTAAACACTAGCAAATTTATTGAATTGCAATACAGAGTTTTACTTGTTAAGGTTTCCCCTGAGAGTTACTGAAGCAAGATGTGGTATTATAATAATTATTAAATGTGCTTGGTGTTACATTCCCCCTAGTTAACCGCACACCAGGGTACAGAGTCTAACTGGGGCCTTGTCTTCCCTAGAGCCCCTGATGGTGAAGATAGGATCATACAGCCGGTACCCAGCAGATTGGGGTCCAATAGTGGCTCCCAGAGCAGCAAGGAGGGTTTTGGAGCCAGGAATAACTACAGGACTGAGAATAACACAAATAGACAATACAGGAGACCGGACTGAAACAGATTGCAGACAACAACCAATACAGACAAGAACCAGTACCAGACAATGATGAGTAGAAACTGATACAGGACTTAGAGAGAAGAAACGGAGACATGACAGACTACTGGAAACCAGACTAAGAATGTGTCCTAAAGAGAGATGACAGATTCCTGGGGCCAGATTTACTAAAAGTGAAGATGTTGCCCATGAAGTGGCACGTAACACTTGGCAGAGTTTTATTATATTCACTGTTATTATTAATTCTATTTCAACTATGGAATTTACAACAGTTTATTGAGTTTAGTATAGTTAGTTATGCTCTGCAAGTCACCTTGTACCTCTGCTTAATTAGGTGCATATTGTGGTTTTCTGCAAATCAGATGCTTGGTTGCATAGGGAAAGGTCTTAGTAGCAGAAAGAAAGAAAAAGTTAATCCACTTTATTGGGTTTTGGTAGGGTCTCACCTAAAATACAGTGTTTCTCCATATCTGCCCCCATTGCCAGTGCCAGCCTCCATCTGCCCCCTATTGCCAGTGCCAGCTTCCATCTGCCCCCTATTGCCAGTGCCTGCCTCCTTCTGCCTCTTATTGCCAGTGCCTGCCTCCATGTCTGCCCCCAAATGCCAGTACCAGCCTCCTTCTGCCCCTTATTGCCAGTGCCTACCACCATGTCTGCCACCAAATGCAAGTGCCAGCTTCCTTCTGTCCCTTATTGCCAGTGCCAGCCTCCATGTCTGCCCCCTATTGTCAGTGCCTGCTTGCATGTCTGCCCCCCTATTGCTAATGCCTGCCTCCATGTCTGCCCCCAAATGCCAGTGCCAGCCTCCTTATGCTCCTTATTGCCAGGGCCTGCCTCCATGTCTGCCCCCTATTGCCAGCCTCCATCTGCCCCCGCATTGACAGTGCCAGCCTTCATCTGCCCCCATATGCCAGTACCCGCTTCCATGTCTGCCCCTATTGTCAGTGCCTGCCTCCATGTCTGCCCTCAAATGAATTGCCAGTGCCTGCCTCCTTATGCCCCCTATTGCCAGTGCCAGCCTCCAATGTGATGTCTGCCCCTATTTATTTTACTTAACTTTGCAGTTTTTCTTCCTCCGCGGCGCTCCCACTTCCTGTCTCTAACTCTGTCCGACGGCGTCTGCTTCAACTCTGTGGTCACGTGACAGAGCACAGGACACGTAATACAGGATACAGGGCTCCAATGGGAGCTCTGTATTACGTGTCCTGTGCTCTGCAAAGTCCTGCAGAGCACAAAAACAAACAAACAAACTTTGTCCTGAGAGTCTAATCTTTCGGGACATATTCTGGGGCGGGCGGGACAGCGGGACAGCGGGACAGTCCTCTGAAAGCGGGACTTTTCCACTCAAATCGGGACAGTTGGGAGGTATGCAGTAATCTATACAGATACTCATTTCAGAAATATACCCATAGCTTTGTTTCTATGCTTTCCTTCTGTATCACTGTGCCTTCCTTCCACAAACATAGTGGATGACATCACTTCTATTAAATCAGATAGTAAAATGCTGTTACATACTGCTGGGATATTCCCTGCAACACAAATTCTTTCACACCTGGTTGTTGCCAAGCAACTGGAATGCACTAGCATAATAGGGCCACCACAGTAAGGCTGCCATAATCATTTTGCCACAATCAAAACTCAGGCCTCAATTGCCAGAGTCGGAGTGGAACAGAGTCATGGACTGGTCAGTCCCTTGAGCCTATGCGTCAGAGGATTATGTCTTCTGAGACAGTGTCATGGACTGATCAGTCTCTAGTGCCTGTGCCTATGGTCATCCCATCAGTCGGGCCAGCATCGCCGACTGTACATCCCACTGTGTCTGAAACTATCTGGTCTTCTTAGTTAACGCCCTGTTTTTGCCCTTGCTTCTGAGCATGAGGACCCTTCTACTTAGTGCTGCCCAGCCTGTGGCACCTCTCAGTGCTGGCTAGCCTCACAGCCAGGGCCAGCTGCCCTGTGTCAACAGCCAGCTGGGTGACAGCTGCACCAGTCTATCCCTACTATCAGGGGCTCTAGTGAAGACCAGGCCCCAGTTAGACTCCACACCCTGCTGGGCAGCGACCATAACAAACACTAACAACAAAAAGATTTTAAAAAGTATGAAATGATTTATATTACAAATACTGCGTGCATACCACTTTAACATGTTACTAAGTTATAAAAGCTGAAAGTATGTGTGGTATTTACAAAAATAAATCTTTTGTGCAAGATTTTAAAGATATAAGTGTATATTGTAATAATGACAGGACCATTATATTGAGATCATTGTTGATCTATACTGTGGGTATGGCTGGCTGACGTTTCTCTTTAGTTGCAATGCTTTTGTCTGTAACTTATAGTTCTAATTTGTTTACTACTATAAGACATGGTATTCCATACATACACACAGTGTCAGTCTCCGTCAAGAAATAACTATTTAAGAAATAGAGACAGAAGCTTATTTTTGACTCTATATAAGAAAACCCAGCCATTTTAGAAATTTTTTTTGAATGGGTGGTGGATTGGCAATAGGCTCATGAGGCCGGCTGGCTCATCAGCACGTCTTTTTACTTTTTTATGACAGTAGATCAGCAGCAGCTGCTGCATCCTGTTCATTAGCCCAGCGCAGGTCCTGTACTGTAAAGGTCTCTCAGTAACACACTTCCCCCGAGAGGCCTCTGCAGTACAGGATCACAATTAGGCCAACGAGTGAGACACAGCAGCTGCTGCTCAAAGATCAGCAGCCAGGAGACAGGAAAGGAAGGATCGGCTTAAGGCAGTTAAGAGATCAGCTTACGGTTGCCAGGGGGTGGTGCTAGCCGTTGCTACATGGCAGCAAACAGCCAATCGCGAGGCTGCCTGTTGCTGAGTGGGATGGGGGCAGCCTCATGATTGGCTGCCTGTTTCCTTGTGACATTGTCTAGAACCGCCCCCTGGAAACCGTAAGCTGATCTCTTGCCTATCTCTGCGGGGCTGCTGACTACAGGCTCTTCAGTGTAAATAAGGAATACAAGTGTGTATGCTTATCTGGAGTGTACTGTGTGTGAGTGTATGTATATAGGATGCACTGTATGTGTGTATGTGTGTGTATGTCTGTATATGGGATGCACTGTGTGTGTGTGTGTGTATGCATATATGTGTATATCTGGAGTACACTGTGTGTGAGTGTATGTATATATATAGGATGCACTGTTTGTGTGTGTATATGTGTGTGTATGTATGTATGTATGTATGTATGTATGTATGTATGTATGTGGGATGCACTATGTGTGTGGGTGTGTGTATATGTATATGTGTGTGTGTGTATATATATATATATGGGATGCACTGTGTATGTGTGTGTGTGTGTATATGTGTATGGGATGCACTGTGTGTGTGTGTGTGTGTCTGCACGTGTCTGGAGTGCACTGTGTATGTATATGTTTATGGGGTCAGTGGTGGTGACTGCAGTGCCATCAGCCACCACCACTGCACCAGTCACCACTGGATTTATTTCAAGAGGCCTGTGAGTCCAAATCTGTTTTTTATTAAATAAAATAAAATGTAATTAAAAAAGAAAGAAATGAAATAAAAAAAAAATAATAAAAAAACCATAGCACAAAGCTGAGTTGATTTTTACTATTACTTCTAGGCCATCTCCAGACCTCTAATATATGCCACATGTATACAATTACATGTCGGGTATATTATGGGTCAGTAGATGGCACACTATATAAAGCACATATGGGGTATTTAGTATGTCTGGGAATAGCATACACTGTATTATATGGGTGTGGGTCCCCGTAGTGAACGGCACTATTTTGAAAGGGCCGTTCACTCCCAGCCAGTTCCGAAATTCTGTCATTTATTCTGTTTTGTGGGAGAGGGGCCCAAAGCATATTTTTTTATCTGGTTCCTCGACTCGTCCCTCCAATGTATGTGTGCGGTGTTTTGTGTGTGTTTATATATATAGTGTGTGTGTGCGTGTTTGTGTGTGTGAGAGAGAGATATTATGGAAGCAAAAACTAGTAAGCGCTAGATTAGACACCAAAAATAAAATGCAATGCACAAATAAAATAAATTATAGTTGCTCCGGTTATTATAATGGAATAATATCTCTTTAATAAATTAAACCATAATACCATAAAACATATACACTCATAAACCATTGCCAGTCCTGTACTATATAGGAACACTCAATTGCATAATGAGAATGTCTCATAATTTAATTAATTAAAACTTACCTGCCCTGTGAGGTCCCACGATGATCTCTGTGCTCATCGCAGGACACTTCATTCATACAGTCATATGCGTCTCCTGGGCAGGTAAGTTAAAACATTTTTTACATTTACTAATTTATGAAAAGTATCTATTTATTTTTTAATGTTGTTTTATGTTAAAAATAAAAAAAAACATGCCCCCCTTTTCTTCCCCCTAATAACAGCTATTAGGGGGGGGGGAAGAGGGGTATATGGGGAGATCGCTGGAATACTTACCCCTAACGCCAGCCTGAACTCCGCTCCCTGGCTTTTTAAATGTAACAAACCGCTCTGAAAAGAACAGGCCAGATATTGACATGCATCGCCATGGAAACTGTAGTTTTCCATGGCGATCCATGGTTTGTAAATATACAAAATGTCATTTTCCTGCGATAATGCCCATTTTCACATGAAAACGGCCATTATCACTGGAAAATGATCTTTATAAATAGAGTCCTTAGAGCCTGGCAGCATTATGTGTTACAGGCAACTTATTATGTGATCTATACACACTGTCTTGTCATGGTCTTGTTTTTATTGTCTTTAGTTTTTTTGTAGTTTTTAATAAAATTGCAATGACTAATATAACAATGCTAATCCCGCTTAATTTCAGGTTGGCCCCTCCTACATTTTATTTGGTCCTGCCCACATAAGGCCACTTCCAGAATTTTTTCCAGGGCCATTTTATTTTCCCAATCCGCCCCTGTACTTACCGATTCATTTTCAGAACCTGCTGGACCCGTCGCACCCGCCACAGACCCCACCAGAGAGGTGAGTAGCCTGTTAGGTTTAGGAACTGGGGAAGGCAGTGTTAGGGTCATGGAAAGGGAGGGTTAGGGTTAGGATTAGGGAAAGGGTTGTGGAAAATGTATACTTTGACGCAAAAGCAAAAGCCCTTTCTCAGCTGAGAATTACATCCCATACACAAGGGGGCACCATACCTACTCTCTGGTACCCCAATGTGTCCATTAAAAAAAAACTTATATTACAAAGTTTAAATCTAACAAATGAATAACTGTTCCTTGACAATATAATATATTCTAATGAACTTAATAAAAAATTCAGTTCAATTGTTTACATTTCCATTACAAATTTCCATTTACATGAATAAACTGATTTGTTCTGATTTGCATGCATCTATGATTAATTACTACATATAAAAAAATATTTTAGAGCTTAATTAAATATTGGTTTCATACAGATGTAAGTTAGAGGGTTAATATAATTGTAATGATGGAAAAGAAAGGGAGAAAAAAATGTTCAATATAAAGTGACCTGTAACAAATAAAATACATTCAGCAAAACTCAATTGAGAATCTGAACGTGTTTGTTGTACAATGATAGAACTTTGCAAAAATATAACTTCCAGTGTACGCTCAGAGACCAATCAATGAATGTAAGATGAGCAGTGGGTTGGATTTACTAACAAAGTGCAAATATTCTCTTACGGTCCTCTAATTTCATTGTCTAACTTGCAATAGTCTGATCAAATCTAAATGCTGATCAGTTTTTATGTGTTGCTGCCAAGTTGCACTGTTGTAAAGAAGACAGAAAACACACTAGGTGAGGCTGCATTTTAAAATAGCAATTGGATTATTTCCTTGGATCAATCACTTCAATAAGCTAATACGACACGATCCAGCTCATTTACTGCAATTAGACTAGCTAGGATTGCTCCAGGAAAGCGAAGCAGCTCGATCTTATTTCCTTGTTACTATTTCAGTAACATTGCAATAAAGTAACAATAAATGGTGCAGAGTACAGAATACAAATTCAATTGTTCTAGCATTTCTTTTGAGCCAGCTTTTTCTAAAATATATCCAGCTTGACTTGACGTGTTCATCTCTCTCTCTTTCAGATATAGGAGTAATACCAAGTAAGGCTTAAATACAAACCTAGAGACTATGAAAGCACACTTCAAACTGCTCTCTATAATGTACTAGCACTTGTTTAGATGCAAGATGATGGCAGGGAGAGGGCAAACATTTTTTTTTTACCATTTTTGTCTCTACTTTTTTTTTCCATATTGTGTCCAAATCAATGAGACACTGCTTGCCTGAGTAATTATCAAGCATTTTGCTGTATTATGTAGTTTCACAGCACGGAAAACATAATTAACAAAAAGCTTAGGTTATCTTGCACCCAAATAACCAGTGATGGTCTGTGTGGGGAATTTTATCATTGCCAAAAGTACAGTAAGGTACAGTACAGAAACATAGTAGGTCCTGTAGTGGCAGCCCCTTGACTTAGACATGGCCTGTGACCGCTGCAAATGTTCTGACGTAAACAGAGCCTGTTTCCATTTGCGTTCGGCACTGAATCTGGTGCACTTGCCTGGGTGTGCCCTTACTGTGCACTGGTTATGTGTCTCCTCCACTTCTCTCGCACAATACATCCTTCAGAATGTAAGTCACAGCAGCTCTGCCACAGCAGCAGTGTTCGGGTCTGAATGTGGCGCGATTCTGTGCCCTTTGTTTCTGAGCATGATCATTAAAAACAATCAGAGATACGCTACGTGAGCTGGCGTACTTTCAACTTAGAGCCCCAACTTTGACCCAAAGTTGGGGCTTTAATTAGAGTTAAGATTAGAGTTAGGACTGCTCCCACAGAGAAGCCTTGATGTTGGCGGAGCAGCTTATCAAATTTCTGCAGATTTTTGTAACTAATTCTCTGGTTTTTATTTTAAAGATAGAAATTCATATTTAGTTACTGAGTAATGGCTAGAGTGCCAGACTATGCCTTGCTTTTTGTACAAAATCCCTGCCCAGTGCACCTGCCGTGTATATTACTTTAACAAACTGATTTGAGCAGCCTCCTTTTGAATTTTGTGTTTTAAAGTCTCTTTGAGACCACAGCTGTGAGGGAGTGTGGTCTCAGAGGAGCATTTGGAGACCTGGGAATCTCCATGAGGTATGCTCTTGGTTTGAAAAGAAATTGGATATTTGACATAAAGTTAGGGCTCTATTTAGAGTTAAGATTAAAGCTAGGACTGCCCCCACAGAGAAGCCTTGATGTTGGCGGAGCAGCTTATCAAATTTCAGCAGATTTTTGTAACTAATTCACTGGTTTTTATTTTAAAGATAGAAATTCATATTTAATTACTGAGTAATGGCTAGAGTGCCAGGCAATGCCCTGCTTTTTGTACAAATTCCCTGCCCAGTGCACCTGCCGTGTATATTACTTTAACAAACTGATTTGAGCAGCCTCCTTTTGGATTTTGTGTTTTAAAGTCTCTTTGAGAACACAGCTGTGAGGGAGTGTGGTCTCAGAGGAGCATTTGGAGACCTGGGAATCTCCATGAGGTATGCTCTTGGTTTGAAAAGAAATTGGATATTTAACCTAAAGTTAGGGCTCTATTTAGAGTTAAGATTAAAGCTAGGACTAGGTGGACATACGCACCTGTGTATGCGTATGGCCCCTTCCTTATGCTGGCTGAAGTTAGGGTAGCCTTCAGCCGGCGTAAGGAAGGGAAAATACGCCCGCACAGGGGGAGTGTCGGGGAGAGTGGATGCCGATACGCTGTGCTTTAGTAAGCACAGCGCATCGGCGTAGGTCTAGATCAGGCCCTAAGTCACTGATGAGCATGCCACATACACACTATACCAATATACCAGCAGATCTCTCCTGAACATGAACTGGATCCAGAGATACCACGGGGTAGATCCAGAACAACGTCCACGAGTGAAGTTACGCTAGCCGCTAGCGTAACTTCACACATTAGTACTTATGGCGCATATGCACGGCAGAAGTTACACCACGTAAGGCATAGCGTAAGGGGAAGTCACGGATCAGTAGCGTATCAGCTTACGAAGGGGCGTGGCAGCCATATGCCACCAGTACTTACACATGTGTTTATCATTTTGTGCGTATATATTTGTGTGTGAACGTGTGTGTATCATTTTGTGCGTATATATATATATTTGTGTGTGTGCACATGTGGAAAGGTGCATATTCAGGTGTTTTGTTAAACTAAAGCTCCCAGAATGCTCCATTCCAGATGTTCACTATTATCTGAACAATAGGGATTCCTGTCATAAACCCCTTTCCAGCTGCTCTTGTGAAGTGTTGTTTCTCATTGGTTTATAGCCTTTTCTTGGTGACTGGGATACAGGATGTGATAGCTAATTGACTAGTTTCATAATTAGATGCTTCAGGGACAGAATTATTCTCCTTCAGATCCCGGGAGCCCAGTCTAATGACACAGGGAAAAAGAAGGGTTTTTCTTGTGTTTGACAGTGGTGATGTGAAAGGTGCTGACCTGAGATTTTCAACCCTTGTCTCACCTATTACACCCAAATGGAGGGATTTGTTACTGTTGCTACGCAACAGTAAGCAAGTCCCTCCCCGGGAGCCACATGCAGCCCCTTCACAATGTCAGGACAGACCCGGGACCCAGAATTTCCTGGATCTACCCTGCTGGACTTAACAGGGGTTTTTGTTAAAAACCCGGCAAATATCACAGCAATAACCTGGGTTGAAAAACCCGGCTTATTGCAGGGGCGGAGATGTGAAAGCGGTCTCCAGCGAGACTGTTATTCTTATTATTATCCAATCACATCCTGAGCCCCATAGTCCTCCCCCTCTTCTCTTAACATATAAGCCCCTTCTTCCATCTTGTGCAGATGTGTAAAATGTCATTTTTGTCATACAACTGTACAAATGACCCATTATTTTGCACATCTAACTGTTTTTGAATTAATAATTCATTTAACAATAGTTTTGTATTTTTAAACTCACTGTACTCAAAAAACTAAATGTAATACAGGAATGAAATAAATAGCATATTTTGAATAGTGACAGACCCTCCAACATGACCCATTCCATTAGGTACAAATTAATCCGCCTCTGAGCTTTTAACTGTCAAACACCTGGTTTAAACTAATTAACTGATATTTAAAAAAAACAAAACTATTTGGCTCTTCAACAAAGTATATACCATAGTAACTGACAGTTGGAAACAGCAGAGCAGAGTATTTTGTACCTAATGGAATGGGTCATGTTGGAAGGTATTTAATTAGTAATTAGGGTTTGGGTTAAGGTTGGGGTCAGGGCTAGTTCTATTGTTGAGGTTATGGTTAGATTTGTAATACCGAATAAGTGTCAGCACATGCCTCTTCAACAAAGGTGGTTACCATAGTAACTTCCAGTTGGAAACTGAGAAGCAGAGTATTTTGTACCTAATGGAATGGGTCATGTTGGAAGGTATTTAATTAGTAATTAGGGTTTGGGTTAAGGTTGGGGTCAGGGCTAGTTCTATTGTTGAGGTTATGGTTAGATTTGTAATACCGAATAAAGTAAGTGTCAGCATTATAGAATTTTATCTAAAAAGTTTTGAGTTAACGACCCTATAGGATAGATGAAAGTTGATAAGTTAAATCTCTTGGTTGAATTTCCAACATTCCACACTTAATATCACACCCCTTAGTTACACATATGGAGCATTTAAAAAACATTTATTTTATTATTATTATTTGCTTGGGTTAATTCCAAAATGCAGAATGCATTCTTTTTGGGTTTCAATCTGTATCAGACACAGAGTGAGACTATAGGTATATTGAAACTGACCTAATGGGAAGAACATAGGAGGTGAACAAGTTGTCTTTTAAAGGACATTTGAGGTTTCTTTATATGATAAACATTTTTTCACACAACTGATCTTGTGTTGCTAAACCTTGAAGAAATGTGTATAAGTTAGGGAAACTGCAAAAAAGCATATACATTTTCTACTTACATTTTACATAAGCTGTGTTACCTGTCACTAACTCCAGCTGTATTTGTTGAATAATCCAAATATCAAGCCTCAATAAAAACTTAAAAATAATACATACATCTAAATGCATATAAAAAAAGCATGATATGGTTAGGAATAGGTTTTTCTAATACTAGATTTTTTAAAGCTTAAGTGAAATTTCCCATTCATAATATATTAAATCTCCCTTCAGAAGTACTCTGTATCTGTCACTTGTCCGAAGCCTATAATTAATGCAGCATTGATATATTTCCATCCATTTTTTAAATATGAAAATCAAAAATGATTGATATTGTTTCTTTTAATTGGGACTTCAGAAATTCTAATTACAGCTTCAGCAAGATGAAAAATATGACCTGAATTTTACAGCATTGCTTGGCTCTTAGATATAGTTTCATTTACACTTCTGAAACTGCAATATATTTATATTTTTCAAGATATTAACACATCTGTCATATATTTGCAGACAGGAGTTCTAGAGGTGGAAAAAAGAATTCTGGTTACAATAACCTGCTGGTTACAACTAGCAACATGATGCATAATGTTGGAAAAAAAAAAAAAAGCAAATAAAAATCTTTGAACAAAAAAGTTATTTGTAGCTATATCTTGTATGTAATATTATATTACTATACAAACTATAATCTCCTTACCCAAGAGGGAAAATGTATAGATGCAGTCATTTTTGCTCAATCCATGAAAATGCACTATATGAGTACAGATTTATGTACACACTGCAATCACACCTCTGCAGCGGTAGCTAAGTTATGACAGTACGATCCTGAATTCTGAGTGTGCAAGGACAGTACACTCCCCTTGTATGTATAACACTTCAGTACCCTGGACCCTGCGTTAACTTTTACACACTCACCCCAGGTAAATAAGCCTGGTGTGTAATCAAGGATTGCACATAGGGGTAGATCCAGAACTAAGTACTCTAGCGTATTTATGTTAGCCAGAGACGTAAAAACGCTATATGGCATGTACTGCACATGCGCGCAGCAGATGTTACGACACGTAACGCTAAACATATGTACCAGACTACTATCAACAGCGTAACTAGGAACGAAGGGGCGTGCCAGCCATACGACACCCGTAATGACGCTTCTGAGGCGGGGTAAGGCACATCGTATAGTATGGGCGTGCTTAGGTGTGTAAGTACGTGCAGCAATTACAGCCGTCAGGAGTTACACTTGGAAAAGTTAAGGTAGGGTTTGGGAAGCGTAACACGGCTAGACTACGTACGGCTGAGGGGAGTGCCAATAGGGAGTGCATAGTAAATACGGTATGCTAGGAAACATAATGGAAACGTAGCTCAGGATCTGGCCCATAGTGCTTAACTAAGCCCTTGCTGTGCGGTCATAATACCTCCACCTGCCCACCATGCATACACACTACGCATGTCGGGTTGTCATTTTCTGCCGTCAGAAGGGCTTATGGCAAGTAATCCAGAATAAATTGTGGTGTGGTCCAGTCTGTAACCACTATATATACACATGCGCAGAATGCTTGCACTAAGTACTTACATGTTAAGAATGCGTAATTTGGCTCTTTTGTTTTTTGCGTAATTCTGGATCCAGCCCCCTGTCTGTAAGATGTTTCATTCATTTAAATGAAGTATTTGGTCATTTTACCCTTCTACGTTAAAACTGCAAAATGTCAGCCACAAATTAATATATAATGTGAGCCCCTAGAACGTAATCACCAGATGCTGAAGCCAGAGCTGTCTTGACGTTATTATTATTATTATTATTATTATTATCATTTATTTATAAGACACCACAAGGTGTCTGCAGTACCGTACAAAATACAACAACAAAATACAGTACAGACATACAATGAACGGATGGACAGCATAATACATAATAAAATTAAATGTAAATATAAAAATATTACAAAAATACAAAAGTGAGGCAAGTAAGGCAAAATGTGAGGTGTCAGGCTTGACGGATCAGGGAGGAGGGGATAGAGTGCAGTGAGAGGTTAAGAGGTAGCCAACAAGTGGGGACGAGGAAAAAGTATAGCAGAGGGGGACAAGCGGGTATGAAGTGAGGGGATAGTGGTGTAGGAGGGAACAACACTAGGATGGAGGATGCATTGAGGATGGAGGGTCCTGCTAATGTAAGCTAACACACTAAATGGGAAGGATGAACTTACAGAAGACATAAAGAGGGGGAAGGCAGTAGACTGCTGGTGTGAGCAGAGGAGATGGGGAAGGAAGGAGAAGAAGGGATAGATGTAGGATGCAGTGAGGATGTTAAGTGGAGAAGCAGTAGGCTAGCCTGAACAGGTGCATTTTGAGTGAGCGCTTGAAGACCTGCAATGTGGGGGAGGAGTCTGACTGAAGCAAGGAGGTCATTCCAGTGCAGAGGTACAACACAGTAGTAGTCCTGGACATGGGCATGAGATTTGGTGAACAGTAGGTAGGTTAGACAGCGGTGGTTAGCAGAACAGAGTAGGTGTTCATGGAGATGAGGGAAGAGAGGTAGGGAGCAGTGGATGAAAAGATGGCCTTAAAGGTGAGGCTAAGGAGTTTAAAGAGAGGTCTGAAGCAGACAAGAAGCCATTGGAGGGTTTGACATAAAGGAGAAGTTGAGGTTGAGTGGTGTGAGAGGAAGATGAGCCTGGAAGCAGCATTGAGTATAGATTAAAGGAGGGAAGACAGGTGAGCGGGAGATCAACGAGAAGGAGGTTACATTAACATACAAACATAGAAAGTGACGGCAGTTAAGAGCCACATGGCCCATCTAGTCTGCCCAGTTGTTTATTTAAAACTATAATGATCCTAGACCCTGTTTACCCTCAATTTAGTTTAAGATTTAGGATAACATTATACTGTATTTATCCCAAGCATGTTTAAACTGTTCTACTGTGTTAGCCTTTACCACATCAGATGGGAGGCTATTCCACTTATCTATTACCGTTTCATTGAAGTAATTTTTATATTCATGCCCTCGTGTTCTATTACACCTCTTCCTTTGAAAAATGGTACCCTCCTCTAATCGGTCACAACCTTTGATATATTTGAAAGCTGCTATCATGTTCCCCCTCTCCCTTCTCTGCTCCAAGCTATACATGTTTAGTTCCTCCTAGCCTTTCTTGTATGAATTGTGATACATGCCATGGACCATTTTAGTTGCTCTTCTTTGCACAATCTCTAATGTATTTATGTTTTTCTGGAGATATGGCCTCCAGAACTGAAAACAGTATTCTAGGTGAGGTCGTACCAATGATCTATAAAGGGGCATCATTACTTTTCTCTTTCTGCTACTAATTCCTCTCCCTATGCAACCAAGCATCTGACTTGCCTTTCTCATTGCTTTGTTACATTGCTTGGGTACCTTTAAGGCATAGGAAATAACGAGTCCTAGATCTCTTTCGTCCTCAGTAGATTCTAATGTAGCGCCATTAAGGATATATTGAGCCTTTGGAATATTATACTCCAAGTGCATGATTTTGCTTTTTTTGGCATTAAACTGCAGTAGCCACAATCTTTACCATTCCTCCAGTCTACCTAGATCATCCCTTTTTTTCTGTATACCTCCTGGCGTGTCTACCCTGTTACATATCTTTGTGTCATCTGCAAAAAGGCATATATTCCCCTCAATACCACAGGCAATATCACCTATAAAAATAATAAATAGCTCTGGTCCAAGTACAGAACCCTGGGGTACTCCACTGGTTACACCATCCCCAAAAGGGATTCCGTTACTAAAACCCTCTGTTGTATATCCTGTAACCAAGATCGTATCTATGAAACTATCTTTAAATCCAATCCCAAAGTTTCCAGGTTATTTAACAGTGTGCGATGTGGCACAGTGTCAAAAGCCTTGCTAAAATCTAGATATGCTATGTCTACAGATCCCTCTTTATCTAATACTTTACTGACTCGGTCAAAAAATTAAATAAGATTTGTTTGACATGATCTTCCCCCAGTGAATCCATGCTGCTTGGGATCCTGCAAATTACTGGATTTAAGATACTGTACAATTTGTTCCTTTAACAGTGTTTCCATCAATTTCCCTACTACTGATGTGAGACTCACTGGTTGGTAGTTTGATGCTTCTTCCCTACTTCCACTTTTATGCAAAGGGACGACATCTGCTATTTTCTAGTCCTCTGGAATCATCCCATTTATTAGTGACTGATTGAATAATTCAGTTAGTGGTTTTGCCAGCACCCTTCTAAGCTCTTTTAGTATCCTCGGATGTATTCCATCTGGTCCCATTGATTTGTCTACTTTCAACTTTGAAAGTTCTTTTAATACCTGCTCCTCAGTGAAAGTAGTAGTAATTGCCCCATTGTATTAATAGCCTTCCCATTTAAAAGTGGACCCTTACCCTCTCTATCTTTTGTGAATATTGAACAGAAATACTTGTTAAGATGATCTGCCATAGCCCTTTCACCCTCAACAAGACTCCTACTCTCCATTTTGATCCTCTTTAGATTTTCACCTCTCATTTATATACCAATAGGACATTGTCCATTTCCTTCTCTTGCCCTGGTGGCCTATATAACACTCCAGTACGAAGAATAACCCCCTGGGTTTCTATGGTTACCCAAAGTGCCTCAGTTTTTTTTCAATACTCCCTATTAAAGTTGAATTTAACCCTTCCTTAACATACATTAATATACCTTCTCCAATTTTTCCTACTCTATCCTTCCTAAATAAATTATAACCCGGAATAGCTAGGTCCCAGTCATAATTTTCATTGTACCATGATTCCGTGATTCCCACAATATCCAAATTATCCCTTGACATTATTGCAATTAGTTAAGGGATTTTATTTCATAAGCTCCTAGCATTTGTACACATTGCTCTGAGAGGTTGCATTATGAATCTCCTATTTTTCATTTTACTATTATTGCTAGATATTTTTATATTGGTTTTTCTGTTCTCTTTTCCGTTAGTTGCTGTGGCTATGCTATCTGTCATTATTGACTGGCCGCACAATACTGGCCGCAGCTATTTTTATTTGTATCACTGTCCCCCTCTCATAGTTTAAATGGTTTCTAATAAAGCATTCAAACTGTTCACTTAGAATATCTGTTGCCATAGAAGATAAGTGCAAGCCATCCTTTTTATACAGGTTTCTGTTTTGCCAGATGGCATGGCTATGTTTTATGAACCCAAATCCTTCCTCATGACACCACTTCCTAAGCTACAGATTGAATTCACTAATGTGCATTATTCTACCTTCTTCAAATCTGTGTACTGGCAGCACTTTAGAAAAAGTATAAGTTGCTAGTTTGCCACCTGCTTAAGAGCAGTTCCCAACTTTCTCAATTCATATTTAACTTAAAGATAGTTGCATGGATATGAATTTAGTTACAGGATAGACAACGGATGGTTATAGTAAATGCAATCCCTTCTGGGGATGGTAAGGTAACCAGTGGAGTACCCAATGGTTCTGTACATGGACAAGTGCTATTTAATACCTTTATGTAACAAAATGCAGTACCTACAGAGCCAAACATAGTATTTATTTTGGATTCACCAGCCACACTGCTCCAGGACCTCCATCACGGCCTGCTCTCCCCTGAATCCTGATTCCTGGCTGGTGTGAGCTCCATAGGTGTGCACATTGTTCAGTTTATGGGCGTGGCCATATGGTAAGCAGTCAGATGACTGCTCTGGTTCATTCAAACCCTCCACTCTGAGCGCTCACTATTCTCACCAATGTCAGCATGTACCTTTGTATCAAGTTTCTGTGCAGTTACCAGCATAGTGCTCACTGCACTACAAACTCCAGCAGTCTTCATCTGCAAGTGTGTGCAGTTCCCACCACAGTGCTTTCTGTACTACAATTATTGGGCCAGATCCAGAACCATGCTTGTGAGCAAATTTAAGCATGGCGGAGACGTATAATCGCGTTTTGTAAGTACTGCGCATGCGCAACATAGAAAATATGCTCCGTAACGTAGCGTAAATGTGAACGTATGGGCCATTTACGTATGTGTCACATAAGTACTTACGTGTGGGTGTGCCAATTTTACGTGAGTCCAAAATACGTCTGAAATACGTTATGTAGGTGGGGGTTTGTATTTAAAGTGTACAGTATGGGCGTGCTTAGCTGCGTAAATAGGTGTTGACCATACGTACGTGAGCGGATCACATCGGTTACGTTGCCAGAAGTTAAGGTAGGGTTTGGAAAGTATATCTTTGTTAAAATATGTACATTCAAGGAGTGTGACAAGGGGAGTGTATAGAAGGTACGCATGCGTAAATACGCTACGCGAGGAAACCTATTGCAAACGTAGTTCTGGATCTACCCCATTATTAGTATTATTAATAACACTAATATATATAGCACCACAAATTGTCCGCAGAGCTTTAAAGAGAACATTAGGCATTCACATCAGTCCCTGTCCCTAATGGAGCTACATATTAAGGTCCCTAACACATATATATATACACATGCACAAACTAGGGTTAATTTTTTATTGAGAAAGCAATTAACCTACCAATATGTTTTTGGAGTGTGGGAGGAAACCGGAGCACCCAGGAGGAAACCCACGCAGACACTGGGAGAACATACACGGGATAAGGCCTAATCTGGGAATCAAACTCATAACCTCAGTGCTGTGAGGCACAAGTGCTGCTCACTGAGCCACTATGTTGCCTACAAGCTCTAGCAGTCATCATGTGCAAATGACTCCAGAGCCATAATCTGTAAGGTGTGCAATTCCCAGCACAGCGCTCTCTGCACTACAAGCTCCAGCAGCATTCCGTCTACGAGTGTGTGTGCACCTCAATATACTACCGCAGCACTAAGAGTCTCAATTGCAGTCCTAACTGCTTCAGTTTCAATTGCAGTCCTAATTGCTTCAGCCTCATTTGCAGCCTCGGGTGTCCCTCCCATTGGTTTCACTCTCGGGATGTTCATATTAAGTGTTACTTCTCGTGTTCCTCCTCATGTTCCAGCTAGCCAATGGGCAAGCCCTACATCAAATCCTCACATTTGCTATATTCAACCAACAAGCCGGGGCTCATGAGTCAGATCCCAGAATCCCAGACACCATGACACTTTATTGGTGATATTGCCTATGATATCAATTGGAAAATATGTCTCTTTGCAGACAAAGACATGCCTGGAGGGGTACACAAAATGAGGGATGATCTAGACAAGGAGGCTTGACATTACAAGGGGCAGACATGGAGACTGGACATTACAAGGGGCAGAGATGGAGGCTGGACTTTATAAGGGGCAGACATGGAGGCTGGACATTATAAGGGGCAGACATGGAGGCTGGAAAAATAATAAAGAGGCAGACATGGAGATTGGACAAATAAATAGGGGTAAGACATATGGAGGCTGGACATAATAATAATAATAATAATAATAATAAGGGGCAGACATGGAGGTAGAACAAATAAAGAGGCAGATATGGCTGGACATATGAATCCTGGACAAATAATAAGAGGCAGACCAATGGATGGCAGGCCTAATAATAAGAGGCAGACATATGGAGGGTTGTTAAATAAAAGGGGCAGGCACTAGACCTGCTGGTCTGGGCGGTACATTACACACCCATTTCCCCAGACACGCCTACTAGGTGGTACAAGACACACACCCTCTGCTAGGTTGTAATATTTTGCCCCTCTTTCGAATTCTCAAATGTTGGGAGGTATTTGCTATCACTTTCTATGTTTCTGTGTTTCTGCCAACATGATAAAAAAGGTATTTTTCTTTTATCATTGGCCATGGGCAAATCCAAAGGTACATAACATTAGGTTTTATGTGAAAGAATTTGAAAGACTTGCACGTCAGGACATATTGCAATTAGTTCCTAACCACACTTAAGTTCTTGTGATTGAATGCAAACCTTTATAGCCATGTATCAAAATATACTATAAAGTCTATCTGATTACGGACAATTTTACTGGCAAATGGGGGAGAAATGGTATATTAATATTCAGGCACTGATGTAATTTAAAGATACCTCATACTTTTGGGCATTTAAACTATGTTTAAGTATATGTTTTAAAAAATTATGACCACTGATTCAGAAGAAACGGTATTTTCATGGTGACTTCTAATTGCTAAATTTTAGTCATCCAGGCAAATGGGATTCAAAATTTACAGGGCGCAACCAGGTAGGTTGGGGAGTAAACTACCAAGAGCATTAAGGACTGATATGGGAATTAACCTTTTAAAGTGACACCAATTATACATATAAGTTCTGCCTAGCTTAACTCAGATGTGTTTAGGTGCTGTTCTTCTTTAATTACTTTTGATGAGACCTTGGTGCCATCTTTAAACAAAATACTTCACTGGAAATTTTTAGCAATAATTTGTCTGTAGTAACCAGAATTAGTAACTAGGAAACAAGTTTTCTGGGGCAACTGTGAAGATTTATAAATGATTTCTCTGCTAGCAATTGGGCAAGTCACAACTTACTTGCATATAGTGGCTGTTCTATATGTGTCACTGTGTAACTATTATGGTATTGATTATTTAACAGGAATACATAATAAAAAAAATAATAATAATAACATCTAAGGCTGACTGCAGATTTTTTTAAGTTGATCTCATTTTAACCAAATTTAAAAGTCCTTACATTATTTATGTTTACAGAGGTTTTTTAAATCAGGTTAATATAAGCTGTTAAATTATTAAGTTTTATGACTGTAATGGTTGAATACTAGTTGTGGGTGTTCAGGGGCGGATTGGGAACTTAGAGCCCTGGAAAGAATTATCTGCAAGAGGCCACGTGTGGGCAAGATCAACTATTGGTGAGGTACAAAAAATATGTATACTGGATTAGTACAGAATAAAGAACCTACTGACAAGTATTTCACATTCCAATAAAGAGATTTATAGTGACCTCTATGCAATGCAGGTAGTCACTGTCACCCCAGTGACCACCACCGAAACATACAGCATCCTAGTGACCACCACCCAATACATACAGAATCCTTGTGACCACCACTCAATACATACAACATCCTAATGATCTCCATTCTAAACAGACATCATTCTAGCGACAACCACCCATGACAGTCAACATCCTAGGTTTCTGCAAACAAAAAGAGCTGCTCAGTGGCCTCCAGAGGTCACCCGGTCTACCTGAAAAATTCCCTGTAAGTCTTATGGCCAATCTGCCCCTGTGGGTATTTTAGGCTTGTATCAAATATATATGAAGCTTGGCGCTATATACAGGGTAGGATAAGGTAATACAACACAGAGCTGCACAATTAAAAAACAAAGGGTTACTACCCAAAAACTAAAGAGTACAAATATAATTAGTGCTAATGTGGCAAGTGAAGGACAATAAAAGTTAATCAAAGTACAAGATTTAATCATATAAAATACATTTAAAAATGGTGTGCCGCAATATATGGTGTGTGCCAGCCAGTCACACTAACAATTAAGGTGCCAAGGTGGCATAGACTTTGTCAGCTACTGTATTACAACCATATTTGATCTGGAAAAATACTCATATAAGACACATCAGCCATTTGACTAGGTTAAGCGCTACCTTTTTCTTGTTTTTTCTTTTTCTTTTTATGCTTTTATAGTCTTATTGAATTGGAAATGATTTACTCTGATGTCCAAATAATTTTTACCACTGGTTATTTCATAGATTCAGGGGCTGCATTAATAAGTCCTTCTTTTTTGAAATATGCAAATGAAAATATACTTTTATCACACACTGGTAGTTCAGGTTCGTATTTAGTTTTGCATCTTCAGTATGAGAATTGTAAAAAGGAGAAATAACAGTAGTAACTGAGTGAGGTGACAGGGAAGGTTGAAGTACTGAAGTGTGAATCAATACAAGTGTATTGGATGTGTAATTTGTCATACTCATTTTTTATTATTGTGATATACTCTGGGGATATTTAAGTGGTCTGAGAAATTAATTGTCTCTACATTAAGAAATGATACATTAAAAGGATGGTCACCCAGACTTACTAATGATTATATAAATTGCAGTCCCAACGTGCTACCAAAGGACTTAAACAATTACTCAAATCCAAAAAGCCCTCCCCCCCCAAAAAAAAAAAGAACTACAGTGAGTCCTTTAAAGATGCAAACTTCTATAATATGACTACTTGGCTATATATAACACTTAATATTCAACCAGTCTGCTCCAACAAGTTAATTAAAAACATCTTTATTCAATGCAAATGTTAAAAATAACAATAATATATTTTCCAGACCTGACTTTTGTTCCTTGTAGTTACACAGTGGGGCAGGTGCGGCCCTAGGGTTTGCGGGGCCCTAGGCGGACCGCCCCCCCATGACCCCCACCTCCCCTCCGCAAAAAAAAATTGTTGTTTTTTTTTTCTTTTTTTTTCTTTTTTGCAAGCCGCCAGGCTTGCAAAAAAGAAAAAAAAATTGAATTTTTTTTTTAACTTAAAAAGCGGGAGGTGCGGGGCCATAGGCGGCCGCCTATACGGCCTATGACGTGGGCCGCCTCTGGGCTAGTTTAGCCACTCACCTTTGCAAGTACAGGGCCGCCAGGTCCATTATCCTTTCGGCCCTGTACTGGCCTCCGCGGCCGCGGTGTATGTGTTGCTATGGGGCCTTCGCTACCAAAATGCAAGTCTGGCGGCCAGTGGTGCCAGGCTTGCAAAAAAAAAAAGTAAATTTTTTTTTTCATGTAAAAATTTAAAAGCGCGGGGCCCCGGGACCCGCGGGGCCATAGGCGGCCGCCTATACGGCCTATGCCGTGGGCCGCCTATGCACAGTGGTCACTTTTGGTCCATGACTGCACCTCTTCCATTTATATATACACTTGTACAAATTTCATATGGTTGAATTGAAGCGCGACCTTGTGTTTTCTTGTTACTAGTTTTACTTTGGGACCTAACCCCTCCCCAATATGGCCGCTGCACACTTTTCAAATGGCAGGAGTGCCTTAATACAGACCATCTGAGTACATGTAGGGCCGCCATCAGAAATTGTGGGGCCCAGGACTGACAAAATATGCAGGGGATCCTCCTGGATGGATGGATATTATATATCAGTCCGGGCAGCGTTGAACGACAAGTACCATGTGCAGGTATCAAAACGCACAGCAAGCTCCACCAAGACGCGTTTCGTCATCAAAACTTCATCAGGGTCATGATGGTGTTACATATCTGTCACTTGATAAAGAACTGCATGGCAGACTGAGACCAATCAAATGAATCTGGGTAAAATCCTTTATCAATCACAGGCTACCCAATCAATATAGATCATTCTTAGGAACCGGCTACTCAGAAGATTCTTAATGATAGCTTTTCAACATAACTAATCGGGTAAATCGAAAAATATATTAAAAAAGCTTTATCAAAGCATAATGTCAGTTTACAACTGAAGTCTAATTCGTTATTATGTTAATTCAGCTCATTAATACAGATGCATAAACCGCCATCCAGTCATTAAAGTCACAGGCACGCTTACATCAAGAAAGACAATTTTCATGTTTGTAACACAACACAGTCCAAAACAGTAATTGAAATAAAAATAAAAATCTCATGAATGGTGGAATTTGAAAAAAAAAAAATGGTTTAAATTGATTCAAAATTAAAATTAGCTATCGAATACAGAACGTTTTCTTAAATTTTTTTAAACTAAAAAAGAAACTATATGAAAACTTAGCCATAACTCTCTTAGAAGAATTCTCATACAGCATTAATAAAATTTTAAAATTTTAGAAAAAAAATGTAAAAACATTTTTTTAAAAGAATTTTTAAGGTTCGAGTTTAGAGTTAGACAAAGAAATTTATGGGAGTCATTGATACTTCTTCCTACCAGACTAACAATTAATAAAGCACTACTAATATTAAAGCTGAATTTTTTCCATGGCATCTTTGGGCACGTGGAGTAAAGAGCTTGTATTTTCACAGCCTTGATGTAGCTATCCAGGTTTTGGCTAGCCTTAATGTGTTGGAAAATGGAGGTATGTGATTTTTGGTGCCTGGTGACGAGCTATGCATACTCATTTGGGAGACTGCACAAATCCTTCTCTAATCTAAACTCATTATTTGAGCTGGGATATTCAAGTGAAGTCAAGAGCTGAAGAATATGCTTAACAGGAAGAAATGAAGCAAAGTGTAACATCTGAAGATATTCAAAGAGACCAATCAAACCTAGACTGAGTCTAAGCTGAATGGAAACTGCAGGGGTGCACATAGCGTTATCCAAAACTTTTCAGAATAGTTTGACAGATCCATAGCCAGCAAGTGTGAAAAACTGAAGATAGTCAGGCCAGAATCAAGTTGTGAATTGCTCCAGAGACTGGAGTGAGGAGAAATGGAGAATAGGTGGTAGTGTAATGATATTTAAAGGTAAACTGAATGATAGGATGGGCTCAGGCTAGGGATGGTGCATGTTTAGCCAGATCATTTGAGATACATACAATAGAGAAGACATGACAAGAGGCAGTCTTTAAATCTACTTAGCTAGAAGCTTAAGAGCCAGCATACCATGAAACCACCTGGCTAAGGTATAAGGTAATAATGCTGTTTGTCTAGGATTTCAGGGCAACTGTTGTATTTAGCATGGTTATGGTTTGAGAAACTGGTTTAAGAGTGGTGAATTGTGTGGACATATATTGAAAGTGCTTGAAAAACGTTGAGTAGTCTGGGCAGTAGATACATTTTGAGGACTAGAATTCTACCCAACCATGAAAAGAAAAGTTTGTGTCACTTGATTGGGTACAATTTTATATTACAAATTGGTGATATAAACTCCTAAATATTGGGAATCCGAGCTCTGATGACAGATATTTTATTTATTATTAATTAACAGGTTTTTATATAGCACTAATAGATTACGTAGCGCTGCCCCATTGGAGCTACATTCTAAGCTTCCTAACACATATATACACACACACAGATATTGGGCTAGATCTAGACCCATGCATGCTTTATGTGCGTGCAGGGATCTGTAATTAGGAGTGCGTGCCCCCAGCACTCCCCTCTAACGGTAGTAATTCTGGACACTTACATGTCCAGAAGGCAACCTTAATTTTGACGACTTTATTTGCATCTGAATTGACGCAGATCAAGTTGTAACGGTGATGCCCCTGACCCCTCATTTAAATGCCTATCCCCGCCTGTATGGTGGAGATACAGCATTCGTAACTGAAGGGTCGGCTCCTTCATCGTACCTTCAGATGTACATAACTTAGTACATCGGCATGCGCCAATATTCCTAGACAGGGGACTTACGCAAATGACTTGTGTAAGGCCTATGTTGTACTTCATTTTGGATCCGGAAAATTATGGTTAATTTATTAAGCAGCAATTAACCTATCAGCATGTTTTGGAGTTTGGGAGGAAAGCGGTGCACCCAGAAGAAACCCACGCAGACAGGGAGAGAGCATACAATCTCCACACAGGTAAGGCCTAGTCAGGGAATTGAATTCATGACCTCAGCACTAAGACACAAGTGCTTTTCACTAAGTCATCGTGCTACCCAGGGCCGGTGCTAGGTCCCAGGGCACCCTAGGCAAAGTTTGGCCTGTCTCCCCATCCCACCACTCCACCCACACGCACCGCCTTTATATGCACCCCTTCAGGCCTCTATGCCCCCTTCCTATGTCCCCTTCAGGACTCTATGCCCCCTTCATATGCTTATTTTTTTATATGATAAATTTAACATTGCAGCACGTTTTATTTTCAAATGAACTATGTAAGCTTTTAACTGACTAATATTAACTTTTAGATAAAAGAGGTATGTGTACAAATAAATAAATGGCCTGCGCCCTAGATATACAAGCAGCTGTAGTCCACGATGTAGGGATGTAATCTCCTCACCCCAAAACAAACTGTTCACCCTTAGACACCCTTTTTAATTATGGTGTGCTAGTGGAGAGCAGTAAAATATATTATCAAAAATACACCGTAGTCAAAAAGCGCTATCTACAGAAACAATAATGAAGAAGGTCGAGAACATGCACAGACCTTAGATATATTCAATGTCCACCAATGTCCTGCTTATTCTTCTGCTCCTTCAGGGAGCAACGTGGGCTTCCAAGTTGGAATAATTGGTTCGATCTTTCCTAACGGTTTCCATGGAGCATCATATAGATAGATAGAGGAAAAAAAAAATACTATATATGGTGAAGTATGTAACCACAATCACACTGATAGTAGAAAAATTGTCTCCTCCTGTGTTGGTCTTATATATATATCAGGGAGGACACTAAGAATATGTCACAATCCAAAAAGTGTCACAATCAAAAAGGCGTAGTAGCAATCCAAAAATGGTAAGTAGCCTACTTACAGACTCTTTTCTTTTTCAGATTACGATAGAAATCCTCCAAGGGCAATCAGCAGGTTCCAGATCTCCTACTGGGTTCCTGGTCCTCCTCTCCTCGTTTTCCACCTCGTCTCACCGGTCAGCCGAGCCCAAAAGCAGAAATATATAGGGAGAGAAAATGGGACACAAGTGCCCTAGTGCAGGTTAACCTTTTCTGGGGTCCCGTTCCCCGGACTCCCACTCAGGTCACTCCCCTCCTTCTCCTCTTGCAAAGTAACCCGATACTTCCTTAAGGCCTTCACCGCTGCACCATTCGGGCCCTGAATGTGCTGCGTGATATTGCCTTACCCGGCTCTACTTCCTCTTCGGTGGTCTGTGCTCAGAGAACGCCGCTACCCACACCAACCCAACGCGTTTCAATACTGGTAAGTATCTTTCTCGAGCACCTTGAGAAAGATACTTACCAGTATTGAAATGCGTCTTTGTAAGAGGAGAAGGAGGTGAGTGACCTGAGTGGGAGTCCGGGGAACGGGACCCCAGAAAAGGTTAACCTGCACTAGGGCACTTGTGTCCCATCTTCTCTCCCTATATATTTCTGCTTTTGGGCTCGGCCGACCGGTGAGACGAGGTGGAAAGTGAGGAGAGGAGGACCAGGAACCCAGAAGGAGATCTGGAACCTGCTGATTGCCCTTGGAGGATTTCTATCGCAATCTGAAAAAGAAAAGAGTCTGTAAGTAGGCTACTTACCATTTTTGGATTGTTATTACGCCTTTTGGGTTGTGACATTTTTTGGATTGTGACATATTTTGAGTGTCCTCCCCATTATATATAAGAGCAACACAGGAGGGGATAACTTTTCTACTATCAGTGTGATTGTGGTTACATACTTCACCATATATAGTATTTTTTTCCTCTGTCTATCCATATGATGCTCCATGGAAACCGTTAGGAAAGATTGAACCAATTATCCCAACTTGGAAGCCCACGTTGCTCCCTGAAGGAGCAGAAGAATAAGCAGGACATTGGTGGACATTGAATATATCTAAGGTCTGTGCATGTTCTCGACCTTCTTCATTATTGTTTCTGTAGATAGCGCTTTTTGACTACGGTGTATTTTTGATAATATATTTTACTGCTCTCCACTAGCACACCATAATTAAAAAGGGTGTCTAAGGGTGAACAGTTTGTTTTGGGGTGAGGAGATTACATCCCTACATCGTGGACTACAGCTGCTTGTATATCTAGGGCGCAGGCCATTTATTTATTTGTACACATACCTCTCTAATATATACCAATAGAACAGGTATGCATGTTCATCAGATGCACTGCTGAATATAGCCATGTCATCTTCCTGCTGTCACCACGTGTTTAGAAGATATTGAAGTGCTACATGTGTGTGAAAGTGATTGTTACCCCTGTCCTGAAAAGGATAGTCATCATCTGCAGGTAAGGTTAGACAAACTCTACTACGCTGAGTCCGTATGCAATGATAGGGCTATTCTTGTATTTACAGCCTAAATCCCATAGGTGTTCCCATGTCTAATGGCCTCAGACTTATGATCGGTAACTTTGGTTGAAATATCCCATAATACTTCCTGCTTACCAGATTTTTGACAGGAGTTATAAATCACAGCAAAACAAATGGCATCCTTTGGGCTTTTGAAGCAATCATGCATACTATAACCTTCACATGTATTTCTATGACCCTAAGGTTCCATGTGTTTACTGGAAAGTGTATACAGAAGGGTATAATTTCATTACTGCAGTAAATACATATAGTATATCTAGACAATCTCTGAAGTCCACTGTTTCAGACATCTAATATGAGATAAATCTCACCCTCCTCATCATGTCTTGAAAAACATTTGAAAGAAATCCATGCTTAATGAATCAGGCCATCAACAACAAGCAGGTTTCCCCCATAAGAAATATATAGCGAGGAGAGACACTGAAGAGTTCAGAAAGCTAGGCTTCCATTTCAGATAGATACAAAGGTCTTCACAACTGGGATATGAAGAGCTTCTGTGCCATTGTTCACACTGCATTAAAGAGTATTGTACAGTCAAATGGTGTCCAGATTACTGAAGCATTGCTTTGCAAAGCATTTGCTTGGTGGGGAAAGAGTTACCCCATCCCCTTTCATGTTGGTGGTAGGCAATCAGCGGTGGGTGGCTTCCCACAAGAGAAAGCAGGAGTTAAAGAATGTATTAATTAAGAAAAAAACATGAAAGCATTAAAGGAGGGATCGAGGGCCGCTTACAGAACTTTGTATCACACACACACACACACACACTGTGCCCCTTCATCATACACACACCGTGCTCCATCGTACACACACACTGTGCTACCTTCATCATATACACACACTGTTCCCCAGTCATCATACACACACAAGCACACACACTGTGTCTCTTTCATCATACACTTACACTGTCCCTTCACAATACACACACTGTGCCCCCTTTGCACCTTTACTTACCCTATATTTGCTCTTCTTTAGTCTTTTATCTTCGGTATTCTGCTTTGTTTGGTATCTTCTGGTATTCTTTTCTTTCTTCCGGCTCCCCCTGAGCTCCTCTCTGCGCGCACGATGACGTCACGCTCGGCTGACACGCAGAAGAAACAGCAGACTTGAAGAGAAGGAGGAAGTCGGGTGCCGCCCCTGGAAAGGTAAGGTTTTTCTTTTTTTTTTTTATCATAGCTTTTGCCGCCGCCCCTCAGGGCCCGGCGCACTAGGCGATCGCCTAAGATCGACTGATGGTAACTCCGGCCCTGGTGCTTCCCAGATGTGAATTGTTAGGGCTTCTCTCTAAGAATTAAGAATTTTGTGTACCGACAGAAATACCAATCAGAAATTTGGTCAGCAATAAGCAGTTTAACAAGATTAGGGTTAAAAGCGTGGTATCTGTGGTTAGCAGTTCATCTGGAGGTAGCCTTCAAGTTTTAATTTTTTTTAAATAAAAGTACATTACAGTTCACATAATTTTTACCCAAAAAATTAGTTTCATTGCAGATAAATAATATTTGTTTTGTAAGAATAATGCCTATTTTTTCCCAATAGTTTAATAAAGGTAGTATTTATTTATTAATTTTTTGCTGTAAATGTAGTATATTTACATTTTAAGAAATTATTTTTAGATACGTGTATCCAGCTAAGCAACAGCCCCTTAATCCACACTGCATTATAGGAGCTCCGTTCCCACATTGTATTATTATTAACTTTCATTTTATATATAGCTCTACTCTACTATGCACCACAGGGTTTTTCAATAGCTAAAACATTAATAAAATATGACTCTATAATACCAAACAATGAGGGTTGAGCCCCTGCTTGCAAGTTTACAATCTTGAAATGCTGGTTTGGGATTTTTATATTAACTCTAGAAAGAATTTGAACACATGTTTTGTATGAGCTGTTTAGAACGTTCATAATTATAAGGACTCAAACGATTGCAATGAAGACACAAACAATGAAAAATGTTATTTTCAATTCAGAACTGGTATAATAGAGAATGGGACTTTGATGCAATTTGAAACTGTGTCTAAACTAAAGCCCTATTTATGCATGATTGTATGCTTCCTTTGTTTTTATTTGCTTGATTGCATTCTACTTAGACCTACTTAATATTTCAGTCACAAGACAGTTTCATCCTAAATCAATATGATACAATGGATTTATTTAAAATAGTTTCAATAAAGTATGAAGTCTAATTCTACTGCATAAATTTGACAAAGAGATCTGGGAGGAAGGTAAAATAAGAAAGTGCTCCTTAAGTTATAAATATCTTGTTAAATTAGTGGTTTGACTGGCAATGAAGATTTTATTAATCCCATAAAATTACTAATAAAGAGAATTATCCAACAGAATGAGCCTATTATCTAGTACTGCAGGGAGCACATATATTTATAAGCTATTGCTTCTCTAACATTACCTGCCAATTACTTGTACTGTATCATAGTCTAATACTATCCAGAACATTCAAACCCTTATTCATGGGTTGAGCTCTACATACCACAGCATATTGTACAAGCATTAAACAGAGTGCACTAAGCCATGTGTCATCGTGTCTAGCATTTTAATGACTCTTTGGTAACTTCATATCAGAGAATATATAGATCTAGGAACATGTGCTAAATTATCTAATACTGAACAAAATGTGATATGTAGATTTTTTTTGCCACTGTGATTCAGAATTACAACTGCCAAAAGGAAGAAATTGCTGCAAAACTGCTTCTTCTACCTGAGGCTAATGAAAACATGACAAAAATTACAGCTTAAAATATAGCTATTATTGTTTTTGTTAGAAGTACCATCTCTTATTTATTTATTAAGATGCCACATTGGTCTAAATAAATAAAGCATATATGAAAAACCAAATAGATAATGCAAATAACATATAATACAAATGGAACAAAAACACAGTACATGAGTAAAGTGGAGAACGGAGAGTACTGCACAGGTTGACTGTATGGAGTAGGGAGGGTGCAGCAAACTGGTAGATATGAAAGTAACATAAATAATGGAATGAGGAGGAAACAAGAAAGTGGACCCAGCTTGTGAGAGTTTATCATCTGAATGCAGACATATTGACATGTACAAATTAGTTGGTTTAAAAATAAGAAACCATTTTTTCTGACAGCGTAATTGTCATTCTTCATAGTTTATTCTATATTTAAGAAACATCAGACTTTGCATTTAAATTTTCATTTAACAGAATATGTTCAGTAAGAAAACAAATAAAATGGCATGGACCCCAGTCTAATATTTTGTTGCACAGCCTTTAGCAGTAATATAAACATAGAATATGATGGCAGATAAGAGCCACTTGGCCCATGCAATATTAATTGTTCTATTGTGTTAGCCTCTTCCACCTAATAGAGGAGACTATTTACATATTACTTTCAGTGAAGTAACTGTTCCTTTAAACCAGGGGTAGGGAATCTTCTTTTCTGCCAAGGGCCATTTGGATATTTATAACATTATTCGTGCGCCCTAGAAAATGATCAACTTAAAAATGAGCCTGCTATATCAGGTCAAAAACATAAGTAACTCATCCCTAATGTGAGCTTTGGAAGAAAGTGGCGGGGATGTCCCAGAGATCCAGCTACTACCACATGCAGGCTGCTCCTAATGAGAGTTTCATCTCTTACTTTGATAAAATATTTTGTTCCTTTTTCATACTGAGTACTGTGCAATTTTTCCTCATCTTGGGCCTTTGCAGCTTTGATAACACCCTTAGTTTATTTCTGCTTTGCAAGATACACATCTCTGCCATCATTTTTCTGAGTCTGTTTATATTTCCTGAAGGCCATCCTTTCTGATAAAAAGCTCTAATGCTGTTAGTAAGGAACTTTAATATAATATTTCCTCACTGTTCCTGTGCTCCTTTCATTTCTCCATTACTACAAAATCAGCCTTCCTAAAATCTAGCATATTTTTATTTGTGTGGTAACTTTTTGTCTTTATACAAAACCATAATACTGGATGATCACAGGATCTGAGGTTCTCAACAACACTTACTTCTGAGATTCTGTCACCATTTGTATGCACCACCTAAGACTACATCTTTGCCGGTGGGCTCTCTCACCAATTGTTTAGAGGATGCGCCCTTTAATGAATTTAAAATGTCCCCACTTCAAGTGGATCTCGAAGTCAGAATACTTCTCTCAGTTATCGTTTTTTTCTCCAATACTGCTTATTACAGTAGTATCACTGCAAGCATTTGAATTCTGTAGCTCTCACTGAGACTTTACACCTTTCAGCAGGTAGTTTGACCCTGTTCCTGAATAAAGCACTACAGCTGTCCCAGGATTGGACTAAATATTTTAGTTTTTTTCATTGATGTTCAACAGAATTCCTATCAGTGTTCATACAAGGCCACATTTGTCCATAATCATTCTTGGGTGCTATATTTTTTATTTTATTTGCAGTATGTATGATCATTAGGCTGTTATGAATTATAGGTGAGCTGTGATTGCGATGGAGACTTCTGACACTGGGCAGTATACTTTACTTCACAATTTCTTGAGATTTCAGTGCTCCCCTCACACCCTGTGCCAGAAGCAGCAAAGCAGCCACAAAACATAGCCAAGCCTCCTCCATCATTTAAAGTAGGTATGGTGGTCTTTTCTTTGAAAGCTTTCATTTTTATTCCAGGGACTTAGGCCCTGAATCACACTTAAGTAAATGCAGAATCTCTGTGCGTATTTTTACGAGCGGGTGTACTCTGCATGCCCAGAATTCAAAAATACACATGAAAACCATGGTCGACTGATTCACAGTCGTGGACATAGGACTGATTCAGGAGTCCCGCATGCGTGGCTAGAGGGGCAAGACTCTTAATACAAATAAGCTGTACAAGGGCTACTAATAAACAGTATGGGTGTTCCTCTTAACTTAAGACTGATTCACAAGTGTGCCTACCTTGCGGAAGTATACATACGTACAGGAAAATATAAGGTGGCCCTCTACCACTCTTGATTTACGTATGGTTTGGTGCTTTCCTATGTGTCTTGTTTATGTGTTATTGATGCCATTAGACCTTTTAATACTATAGAAAACATTTCTATTTACATTACTTTAAATATAATTTTTTTTATATTTGTTGTTAAATAACACTAATGTTTTATATAAAGAGTTGATTACAAATAATGTTCAAAATGTTTTCTTGAAAAATAACAATATATATATAAAAAAAACATAATTATACAAATATATATTTTATATATATAAATAGCAATTAGCATACATTACACAGGTAGCTCGTTGCTGCAAGGCACATTAAGGGTTTAACTTACAATGGGCCAGATCCAGACTAACGCCCCCCGCCGTAGTCACGGCGGGGGCGTATGCGTAAGATCGGCATTTCTGCCGATCTGCGCATGCGCCGGGCAGATGTAGCCTGGCTTAGTTAGTGAAACTTGTTCCTTAGGATCGGGCATCCCTAACTGTTGCGTAGTTACGGTGAGGGGGCCGTTTCTCGCTGTAACTATGCTATAGTTAGGCAAGGAAGGCGTGGAGAGGTAAGCAAATGAGGGCGGGTTTGGGACGTTACGATGCTGGGGCAGGCGTAATTCCACTCTGTAATGCCGGCTGAAGTTAGGGTAGCCTTCAGCCAGCGTAACAGTGTGTAATTACACCGGCCACAGGTGGAGTGTCGGAGGGAGTGCATGCCGATACGCAGTGCGTTAGTACACACAGCGCATCGGCGTAGGTCTGGATCAGGCCCAATGTGAGTATGGGTGCACAGACGCAGATCTAGTCGTAACGGGACTTCCCCGCCCCAGGCCCCTCATTGAAATGGCTATCCCCGCCTGTAAAGCGGAGATATGGCCATTGTAAATGAAGGGTCGACCCCTTCCTCATACCTACGTAACTTAGTTACCTACGTCTGTAGATATGCTATCGAAAAATCTGTCACGTGCATGCACAAATGACTTGCGTAAGTCCCCTGTCGTACTTAGTTCTAGATCTGGCCCGTTGATACCAAACAGCATATCCATATATTATAAACAAGAAAACAACATTTAGTTTAAGCATTTAAAAAAAATAAAAAAAATATTTAAGTACCAAATATACAAATATGTCAATGCACTGCATAAGTTGATAAAGGGTGTGTGCGCGTGTGTGTGCGTGTGTGGGGGTGACAATGGAGTACTGAGGGTTATTTAAGCAGAAAGCTGGTAGGCTTGAATGAGAGTTCATTTGAATTGATCAATAGTTTTCATGTGATCAATTTGCAATAAAAGACATGGGGCCAGATTTACTAAGCTACAGGTTTGGAAAAGTGAAGATGTTGCCCATAGCAACCAATCAGATTCTAGCTCTCACTTTCCTATTACATAATAGAGAATGTCAGCTAGACAAGTCATTTCTCCTAAGTTTGGATAGTTTGCAATGTGTTTGGTAGGTGCAGATACACACACATGCATAGGTCAAAATCTGACTGCAATCCAGTTAAAACAGAATTTGGAGCAGCAGAGAGGAAAACTTGAAGCCAAGTTTGAGAGAAAGTGATGAGTAATAAAAAAAAAAGATTGTGCTTTTGGCCAGAACAGGAAGCACCATATGAAGTATGGTGGAAGTTAAGGCTAGGGATATAGAGGAACAAAGTTTGAGGATTTCATAGGAGGTAATGATAAAAATGCAAACTGTAGGAAACATTAGAGTGCGTTGTTGGGAAAAGCATCGGTTGCTGGCTGTGTATCAATTATCACATAGCTGTTACCTGTCAGGCAAAGACAGGTGCGGCTCTGTGATAATACATATTTTTTCCCTTTATTTATTTATTTTATTTGTTGTGTCATATCCATCTTATTGTCAGGGTCACTCTGCACTATAGCCACATTGTGAAAACAAATATCTATCTATTACAGTAACTTCAGGCAACCTGCTGTATTGCTGCATGCACTGCTTCAGAAATCCCCCCAGCCCAGCAGCAAGTCCAATTCTGGTTTGTCCAGAAGCAGTGTTGATGACAGCTGTTTTCAAGTGCTTTACTGCATTAATGGTATCAACTGAGTAGAAGGAAGAAGCTTGTGGTTCTTAATCTGTCTCACTCTCCCCTGGTCACCTCAAGTATACGACTTTGCTGCAGAGGAGAAGCATTAGTTTGTATATATTACTGAAAACCAGCGGTGAAGTCTGAGTGAAATGTCTGCCTTGAAGACAAACAATTTGTATGTCAGGTTTTATTTTAATTTCTGTCTAGATCTTGTTAAGCGACTCGGAAGTATAGAGAAGGGGAAAGCATAGATTCATTTTACAGTCTGCAGAATTCAACATAGTTGTACACATTTGTGAAATGCTGTTTCTCTAGGGTACAATAACAATGAATGTGTTGTAATTATTATTGTGCAGTCATATTCTGTGGTCCTCGGGAGTAGATTAAATGGTTTGTTTGTGTAACCCAGTAGGAGGAAAATGATCTGCGGGCTTGGCATATAACAATTATTGAACTGCGACATTATAGTAAAATGGAATACATCTAATTTATGCATAGGAGATGGAAGAAATATTCTGCAGTTGGATGGGAAGTTTAGGTCATCATTTGCACAGGAATGTGATGTGGGATTATCAGGATTCTTCAGCTATACTGCTTAACTATAAAAACAAGACTGAATAAATTGTACCATTTCATCCCGTATGTACCTCACATACAAATATTCAGTGTATGAATGATGGAGCAGAGCTGAGAATAGGAATTCCGAATAGAATGTTCCATTAAAATAGTCTGAGAGATTGTATGGGGGTATTATTTACATCTCAAAGGAACATGGGGTAGATCCTGAACTACGTGTGTGCGTACGTATTTTCGCGGTGCGTATTTTCGTACACGTAAGTTCGCTACACTCCCCACGGCACACCCCTTGCACGGACGTAATTTCTCAAATTACGCGACCCAAACCCTACCTTAACTTTTCCTAACGTAACAGAATACGTCCGCTAACGGGCGTACAGACTACGCGAATGTACGCAGCTTAGCACGCACATACTGTACACTTTAAATACCACCCCCCGCCTACTTCACGTAAAACGCACGTATTGGTCACTAACGTAAATTTGGCACGCCCACACGTAAGTATTTACGTTAGCAATACGTGAATTATCCATACGTTTAAAAATACGCTACATGAATGCGCGTATTTTCTGCGGTGCGCATGCGCAGTGCGTACAAATCTGCGAATTTATGTGTCCGCCACACTTATATTCGCGGAAATGCGTAGTTCAGGATCTGCCCCCATGTCCTTAAAAACCCAGAGGCATGTGTGATGAGTGCAGATGAGATTGATGAGTCCAGAGTTAACAGTAATAACACAACCGGGAGGTTGGATTGAGTTTGCTTGTGTCCAACTTATTTAATTAACATTATAGGCATTTACTGGAACCGATCCTGGCCACCATGCTTCTGCTAAATTTTGCACACTCAGATCCTGGCTTCTTGTATTTTTGTGTGAGTGGGATGTCTGCATAGCAGGGACCAGTGCTTGTGGATCCCTTCAACTTTTTGACATGGTGATCCGAACACATCAAAAATGAAAATCTGAATTTGACCCTTAAGGAAGATGAAATGCTCTTGTAATTTGCACAATCTAATAATGTTACATCTTGCTACATAAATTCACTTTAAAGAAAAATAATTTCAATTCTAGAAGTCCAGTTAAAGACACAATAGAATAAAATTCATGTAAATATCACAAACATACTTTATAGTACATATTGGATCTACAAAACTAAAAGAATACATTTCTTTTGTTTAGGAACAGTACAGTTATTTTTAATGAAATACATTGACTATTTTCACTTAACTTTATTGCTTAGGGAAGCACAACACAACCATTTCACAGTACAAATTGAAGATGCACAGGACATCGTTTTAAATATAAACTAAATTCAGAGTAAACATCAATCAAGATTTCTGATAAGAAGAACAACATCTGGGAATTAATTGTTCAGATTGCAGATTGAAAACTAGCATTTTCTGTGCTTTAATAATCAAAGAGAATATACTTGTAACTACAGTGTTACATAATAATTCAGTGAGTTATGTTCTGTAATGTGTAACAAGAAGCATTTTAAAATAAGTAAACACTTTAAGCAGTTAAAGGTACATCAAACATAAAGCATATGTCATTCCAATTTATAGAAATGCTCAAACATTAAGAAATTATTTACAGCACATGCAAGGGTTAACTAGTAGAGCCTAATATAACTTTCATAGCATGCCAATTTGAAATTATGTATTCTCTTTATTTTTTTCTTAAATTTACTTTAGTAGGCAATAATTTGGTAATTGTATAAATAAGGACCCAGGTGTCAAGCATTTATTT
>WWET01002664.1:75434-90952 GCA_011038615.1 Limnodynastes dumerilii | reverse complement strand
AAACCAAACCAAAGGGTGGTGTATCAGCACACACAGGGTGAGGCAGGTGAGTGGGAGGAGTGCTCGGTTAAAGGAACATATCATGAATGGTTGTCAAGCAACACAAACCAGCAGCATCCAGACATAAATAGGTTTAAATTAAAGACAATTTAATGACAGATTTATAGGTATAATAATATGACTTAATCAAAAGAATTGCAACAAAATCAGCATAATGGAAAACATGAAAAAGCATAAAGAATGAGAAAAATAAAAAAATAACTGTCCAATAATGCATCTGTTACCATAAGGTATGTATCACTGTCCAACTGTAACATTATTCAACCATATATTACACTCCAGAGACAGACAAAAAAAAGCAGCCTGATAGTGCTGATAAAAGAGAGTACTGAATCCAGCAATGCTCTGAAAAAAGTGTAAGAATAGATAGAAGTCAGTCCATGTCTTATATCCAACAGCTGTTTCGGCGCTCTGAGCGCCGTCAGCAGGGAAAAAGGACTGTAGAATAGGCTTCTGTGTTGAACAGGAGCTGCCTGCGTGTTCCCTCTCCCAGCTCCGGCAGACCTGTCAATCACCGCCTGTAAACATTGGACACGTGGCGGCGCCGACAAGACAGCAGGCGGGCGCGCGCCCCGTCTTGTCACAGTTCCCTTCTGCTCTGTATGCCATGCTATTGGAGCCCAGTCAGGCTGCTAGCCTATCAGGGGCTAGCAGCCTCTATTTAAACTCAGCACTGCCTCCTGGCAGGTGCTGGTTATAGTCTCTCAGAGTTCTGTGCCAGTTCTGTTGCTTCTTTGTCTTGTGCCCTCTTATTGTCTTCTCTTGATCTTGAGTGCCCCAGTTCATTCCTGCCCAGTTCCTTGCCTTTATTCCACCGTGTCTCTCAGTCCCTCTCTCTCTCTTTAGTGTTCTATCCATTTTTGTATTTACCTGCTTGTTCCTGGCTGCCTGATTCTGTTAACCCCTTAGGGGGTTTCCGCAGTTTGAGTGTGTGAGTGACTGTCCTGGTTTGTGAAGTTCGTTCCGTCTGTCCCGTCAGCCCCATCTTGTCCTGTGTGTCCGTTCAGTGTTTTTTGTATTGTTTGTTGCGGTGCAGTTTCTTCTGACCGGCCTATTTCCCACTACTATATTCTATCTGTCTAAATATGATATTCCCACTTGTTCTTCTACTCTTCTCCCGAGTATCCTCTAAGGGGCGTATCCTGACGGATTCCTATCAGCTCCAATCTATCCCCACCGTCAGGGGCTCTAGCGAACACTCGGTCCGACCATTCAGGCTCTACAACCCGGTGAGTTAGGCTTTACAACCCGGTGAGTTTCTCACTCGTTCCTCTTTATCTCTCTGGTCACCCCGGTACTGTGCCGAGGTAGCCCCGGGGTACCATAACACTTGTATTTTCTTCTTTCCTTACTTCCTTTCTTCTCTTGCAGAATAAAGATTATTTTCACTTTGATGGAAGTTCTGGGTCCGGACCTTGCAGCTGGATATGTACCAAACCTCCATCATCTTCTGTGCCGCTACTAATGACTACACGGTAACTAGAGCGGACACTAGAGGCCCACAATGCAAATGACGTCAGGATTTCTATAAAAGTGAGCCCTCTAGTGACGAAAGGTTCGGGACCCAGATCTTCCATCAAGATGACAAGAATCTTCATTCTGCAAAAGAAGAAAGGAAGTAATGAAAGAAGAAAATACAAGCTAGTCTTCCCAAGACGGAGGACATTTTAACGGTGAGTATTAAATATTTCTTTATTCTTTATTAAAGACTATGTGACACATAAGATGTTTTTAACATTACAGAGTGGCCACCTGTATTTTTATTATATTTTTGAGGACATATAATGCATTTTTATTGAGTTTTACTGTATGGCATGTATTGTAATGTTTGTGCATTGTGCTTATATGTGACAGTATGTTTTTTTTTTTACACAACACACAATGCAGCATGTTTAGAAGGCTTACCATGCTGATGCTGATATTACTGCAAGGCTCAGCCATGCTGAGCCTTGCAGTTCTATCAGCGCAGCCTGGCTAAGGCTTTCAAGCTTGCTGTGCTAGGCTTTTGCGCACAGAAAACACGTCAAATATATTCACATGTGTTTTTCAGGTTATGCGTGAGGCGCTTTCATTAAAAGTGCCCCACACAGCAGGCAAATTTATTTTCAGCGATTTGCCGTCGCACTAAAGGTGATTTAGACAAATCACTTTTAGTGAATACAACGATTTGTATATGTCATATGGCAAACATCTGGACGATTTCTGTCCAGTGATGTTTGCCTTGACGATATGGACAAAGGCTCAAGTCCCGGGACTTTGTATTTTGTGAATATGGCAATGGCAAAATCGCCTGCAAAGTCCCAGGAGTTTGGGCGATTTGGACCAAATCAACCTTTGTAAATATGGTCCTAAGTGTCTGTGAAGCTCCCTTCGACCTCTAGGATAAATCAGCAATATTCCTCTCTAAACTTTCTCTGGGTTTATAAACATGTACTTCATTCACTGGCCACTAATAGCTGCATTATGGGGTCTTGTTTCCCAGTCTGCTCCCTCTCCTCTCTCCTTCCTGATCCTTGATTCCCAACCCCAAGCACCCCAGAGGACAGTGACTGAGGAGAAAATATGGCAGTCTTCTCTATCTCAGTGTAAGCTGAGCTGACCTTTACCATTTGAGGTACACCGATAACTGGCTTAGCTGAACCATGTACTATACAGGGAAGAGTGAGATTACGTTCTAAACTGCTTATATCATTCTCACTCTTCCTGTGCTGTTACTGACCCATAGATCAGAACGCTGAGAATCCTAAAAACTCTGCCCCCATTCCACTCAAACCCCACTTAGTTCCACCCATAAACAACCATATTTGATGAAAACTCTGCCTGCTTTTAAGTAAAGAAGTAAAAAGTAGTTAAGTAAACTGAGCCCCTTTCACTGACCACGAATTGGGGGTAGTCCTGAAAAAACAACTCAATTTACTAATCTGCAGGTTTGGAAAAGTGGAGATGTTGCCCATAGCGACCAATCAGATTCTAGCTCTCACTTTCCTATTACAACTAAAGAATGTCAGCTAGAATCGAATTGGTTGCTATGGACAACATCTTCACTTTTCCTTTCTCGCAGCTTAGTAAATCTGGTCTTTTCTATGCTTTCTTTTCCTTTCTCTTCCAAGTCAGCTTCTACTCTCAACATGTCTTACATTCATCCACATTATGTTTCTTTTTTTCTGCTTAACATAATCTAGACAAGACAAACATTGTGGTATCAGCACTACTATTTGTTTTCAGTGAAAATGTGTGTGACATAGCAAATAACCATTAGTGCAGAATACCCGCTACTCATCATTTTCTATTATTTGAACGGTATAACCCAATCTCCATTCATATGACCCTATTGGATGACTCAACTGCTCTCATTGTTTGAGGTGGGTTAAAACACATTACTGCAGACAGTGAGAACCAGTAAAATGTTCAACTAGGGATAGTGAAAAATACAAACCTTGAATATTTGGTGTTACAAAGCTTTGGCTGCCTAAAATAGGCTCATATATTGGAATTTCTTTTTAACATTACCCATGCTTCTTTTGTTTGATTCAAGTAAACAGTAAAGCAAAACACAGCAATTAATTGCTAATATTTACCTCTAGTAGAAATTTAATTTAGATGAAAAAAGTGTATTGGTAGAGTGGATACAGTTCCACATAATATTTTCTTTTTTAATAGAAAATAATCATTAAAATTGACTTTACAATTATTTATTGGTTTCTATTTTAACATAATTTTTTTTTAGATGTCGGCATTTGATTTTGGTTGGTTTGAATTGATTTTATTTTCACAAATGTGACAATGTGATGTTAGCTTTGTGGTTTCCATACTGAAAGGTTTTATTTTTATACTCACACATACATATGGAAAGTATAGTCTTCTACCCTAAAATTATCTGAAACCACTGTAAATATTATTCCACTTTGTGCACAAATGTTCTTCATTCTGCAGCATTAATTATCTTGTTTAGATGAACAATTTTCTCTGGTAGTTGTACATTGTTTTATTTATAAATAAAAATAACATTATTCCATATTTCTATTTTGGTCAGGGAATTAAATCAATGGGGTATAACATTAACATTTTTTGTAATTTATGACTGTTATAATTTATTTATAATCTGCTGTAATGAAGGATGAAGTTCACACTAAGACATTGAATTGTGTTATTCCAGTAAACTCACAGTAGGTATTAACAGTACACAAATGTAAAAAGAAAATTAATGTGAAATCACAGGTGCCAATACAGAAAGAGAGTTATCATCCAAGGCAGGTGTTACAATTCTCATCTGTTTTGAAATAATACAAAAGGCTTTTTCAACACCTTTCTTACAATAAATATTGCATTAAAAAACATTTGCCCACTTTTAGATAATAAAAAATAAGAATACCCCTTTTTGTGCATAGATAATTAGGTTTGTATGTTCCCCCTACTCCCCTCTTGAGGATATCCTGTTGTTACCTTGATTAAAATTGTATGTTATAAATGATGATTTTTTTTCCTTACAGTATATTTATACATTTTACCAGTAGATAATAAGACTTTGTTAACTTTGTCTTCTTCTTTGTCTTCTTATTACACGTCTCCCCATATACTAAAATCCTCCTAATTAAAACAACATATTTATATTTTTTGGCGATTTAAAAAGATACTAATCTAGTCTGTGCAAGTTATATGCATCTCAACATTCTCCAAAATCTGGACATGAAAGGTGCTACTAGATACCTGTAAATAATATCCCCCTTACGTGTACCACTGTATGATGGGTATATCCAATTAGATGGGCATACTTACCCATTCATGCAGTCAGAAACACTGCTGCAGACCCATTGCACAACTGCAGATCCGCCACGTGGACTGGACAGTGAGTAGGACTCTATGGGGAGTAATAGGGCTAGGCTACAGGGAGGGGAGTCTTAAGGTTAGGCTGTGGGGAAGGGAGTCTTAGGGTCAGACTGTGGGGAAGGGAGTCTTAGGGTCAGGCTGGTGGTAGGAAAGGGTTAGTGTAATAGAAGGGGAGGGTTAGGGTAAGGATAAGGGTTACAGTAGGTTAAATATTATATTAAAGGAACAGTGCAATTCTCAAGTGCTGTTTGTTTTGAGTGAAACTTGTGCAATTAGTCCAATTTGGATCAAACTATTATATATCTAACCTGAATGCTAAATATATTATAATTGGTATATAAAATTATATTATACACGTTTACAGTAGGATAAACACTCACCGTTTGGCGTGGAGACTTCTTTCCAGGGATGACAGATTGCTTCTCCTCCTCGAGGCAGAAGCAATCGATTTGGGAGCCACTTCAGAATTTGGTGGTATAAAACGGCCCTTTTGAAAAAGTGCCATTCGTACTGCCAACTTATACCCGTATCTCATCATGTAGCCAGGTGCATTTCTAGATTACTTGAGACATTAACCAAGATTGTAAGAATATTTTCATGTCTGGATTCTGACAAAAGAAATCCCGACATCAATTTCCCAAACGCAAAAATCCAAACAAAAAAATAATCTCCACTGGCATATAAAATCATCACACACAACATTCCAGCCATGCTAATAGTCCCGACATGCTAATAATCCTGGCAATGAAGAAATCCTGACACAGGAAGATTAGGGTTAGGCTGGGAAATGGAGGGTTAAGGTTAGGACAGTAGAAGGGGAGGGTTAGGATCAGGGTATTAGTTAACGTTAAGAGAAAATCTTACTTTTCGGAGAAGCAGGATTCCCATCTTGACACATCGCTGTTTTAGAAAATCAACAGTTGGAAACTGATGTGTCTAAATTAGACCACACCTCACTGCCCTATGTCACCCACCACTCCTGCTTTTGCCTAGACTAGAAATACAGAGGACTGTCCCCAAGGATTAGAATGACAGCCCTCTGTATCCCAAGTGAAGCCAGGAGTGGTGAGTGACCTGGAGCAATGGGGACTGCTCCTGCTACTTGCTCCCCCTGGGTAATAACCTACATGTAGACATTATCATGGTCACAAATACAATCAGACGATAAAGTGCCTAGATTTTAGAGGAAGAGTTAAACTGAGTGGGGTTACACATTTAACTTGCATACATTCACTACATTATTATAGCCTTGTTGGGATTTTGTGTCTGGATTTCTTTATGGTTAGGATTATTAGCATGATGGGATTTTTGTTTGAATGTTGGGATTATTAGCATGTTAGGATTATTAGCATGTTGGGAATGTTGTGTGTCGGGATTTTATGCGTCAGTGTTTTCATATTGTTAGGATTATTTCGATGTTAAGATTTTTGCATTAGGCAAATAGATGTCGGGGTCTCTTCCGCTGGGGATTCTTGCGTCTGGATTTCATACCCAACCCGACGTCATTATTTCTGGGTTATAAATATACTTGGAACTATGGAAATATGCATGTTTTAATTGTTTAATTAATGTTTTACTTATAGGCATGTTTTAATTGTTTTCATTCATGTTTTACTTGTACGCATGTTTTAAATGTATTATTAAATGCTTAATTTGTTTTATTTACATAACCTGTGTTGCTGAATATATTCTTGACATGAATAACACGTGTATGAATGAATGTATTGAATGACAATAAAGAATTCTAATAAAATGCTTACTACAAACTACTGTAACTGCATTAATTGGTTAGATGACAGACAATTTGTCGAAAGACCTAAGTATAATTGATTATTATTTTCATATGAAAAAATACAACATCGCTTTGAACTATAGCAGTGCCTCAGTTTATTACAGCAATTGAGGCATTGCTGCCTTTTGAAGCACAGAAAATAAGGCATTGCTCTATTTTATGCCTTTGTGTATTATTTGTTATATTGAAATATGCCTATGTTGGCTTTGGCGATGTAGGAGAGACCATAATTCACACATACTGTACATTAGCTACATTGCTGCAGTCTATGGGCTGGATTCAGAATTCCATTTTTACATCTGATTTCTGCAAGCTGCTTGTGGAAGTCAGGTGTTTTTCTGGCAGTGTGCATGTACATGCCAAATGTTACGCTATGGATCTCCTAGTATACAGAACCTCATTTTATATGCTAGGAGACCCTTCCGATGGTGCAGGCCTACCCCTCTGTTACCCAAAAGTATGCAAGGTTGGGTGGGGGGATGGGGACATTAAAATGTTACAGTATGGGTGGGTATAAAGACTTCCATGCTGATCAGCGGATGTACAGACCTTATTGGTCTGATCCAGGCGCCTGTGCGTGTTTTGCATGCATGGAGGTCTGGTAGTCCACACTGAAGAGGGGAGTGAACTTCCCTGTCACCCCCCTCTCTTGTGAAGTGTTTGCTACTATAAGCCCATGTAAAGTCAGCTGTTTTTATGACCAACGGTCGTCTTTAAATCCACCCATACTGTGAAATTTTTCTGTTCCCTCCCTTGCCCACCTTGAGTATGTTTGGGTGTGGAGGAGAAGGAAAACTAAATGTGTTTCCAAAGGGGAAGGAGTTCTAATGTAAGGCAAAGTGCAGCATAGGTGTGTTTATGCAATTTACCCCGATTATTAGTAGAACATAGTATTTGCAGTTTAACTTTCATATGCACTTTGGGGTAGCTTATAACTGACAATGGGCCTGATCCAGACCTATGTCCGCTGAAAAGCCGATCTGCGCTTGCGCCGAGCAGATGTTGCCCGGCGTCGCTATGGCAACGCCCGATCTTGGATCGGGCGTCCGTAGCAGCGCCGTAGGGACGCTGGAGGGGACGTCCCCCAGCGTCCCTACGTTCAGGTTAGTGTAGGTGGGCGGTGGGAGCTAGTTTAATAAAGGTGGGAGGGAAGGCTAGGCGGCCATACGCTCCTGTGTGAGCATATCGCCCCTTCCTTACGCCGGCTGAAGTTAGGGTAGCCTTTAGCCGGCATAAGGAAGGGGCTATACGCCCGCACAGGGGGAGTGTCGGGGAAAGTGAACGCCGATACGCTGTGCTTTAGTAAGCACAGCGCATCGCGTAGGTCTGGATCAGGCCCAGCGACTTATATTTTACATTTGATTGCTTACAAAACATGCCAAAAATACCCAACTCAGGAGCAGGGCAATTCTAAGCAAATTGCGGTTTAGGATTGTGTATGTTTTAGCGACATTATGTAAGCAGCACGGTGGGGGACGGCAGCTCCAGGAAGTTCTGATTGGCTGCCAGCCGGTCACATGGCGCGGCCGCGAGCCAATCAGGGCTCGCGGCGGCCATTTTGGAAGAGGGCAGTGCGGTGAGCCTAAAAGGGCAATGCGGTGAGCCTGGCAGGGCGCACTGCAGCACTGCACCCAGGCGCCCCTGCGGCACCCAGGGTGCATTGCGGTGCCGTGGTGAGCCAATCAGGGCTCACCACGTCACCATACCCATCAGCCCCTGCGGTGGGATTAAAAATCCACCGCATGGGCTAAAAGGGGGCAGTAGTGGGGTGCTAGACCCCAGTAGTACAGGGCATTAGGCCCTATAGGTATTTATAGTAAAAGGGTACTAGACCCTTGTTAGATAAGGGCGCTAGGACCCGTGTGGTTAGCGGGCGCTAGGCCCTTGTTAAAGGGCGCTAGGCCCCGTGTGGTTAGCGGGCGCTAGGCCCCTTGTTAGAGGGCGCTAGGCCCTGTGTTGGTAGCGGGCGCTAGGCCTGGGCATTGTTAGAAGGGTGTTAGACCCTTGGGTAGCAGGGTGCTAGGCCCTGGTTAGGGACGGGCGCTAGGCCTGCGTTAGGTTGGGCACTAAGCCCTGTGTTTGTTGTTGTTGGGCGCTAGACTCATGTTAGGCTGCAGGGAGCGATAGGCTCCGTTAGTGGTAGAGGGCACCAGGCTTTGGCTAGGGCAGCGTGAGGAGAACACGTGGTGGAGTACAGGTTGCGGAACTCAGAGGTAGGTGGTCTCGAGTGGGTGGCGGTGAGAGTGTCCATCCAATAGAGACGTGGTGTTTGTCCCCCTCCTCCTTCCACGGGTGCGGAGACGGAGCCGGAAGGCGTGGGAAAGGTTCCGTCCCGCTCGCCAGTCATTGGCGAAAAGAGGTGTCTGAGGCCCTGGCCGGTGATGACGATTACCTCACCCGTGAATAACCTTCCCCGTTCTCTCCCGCAGGTACTTTTGGTGTTGATGCTTTACTAATGGTTGTGCTTTCTTTACAGCATTAGGAATCGTCACGCCTGGGACAGGGGGAGGAACAGCGCGTCTTCTCTGGCGGTTCTTCAGGATCGGGTAGGAACCTCTGGGGTGGGGGCGGGCTTGGGTTTTGTTTGCAATTCACAGGGCGCCGGCGCACCACCCGTTACAATTACAAATAGGAAACTGAACATTTTCTTTAGAGAAAGGAGCTTAAATGGATATACAGGTTCTACACAATTCGCCCTAAGGGACTGAATATATTGCATATAATTTACTTCCATTTCTATGATTATACTTTATAACTCGCTACTGGAGAAACTCTATTGAATTACAATGAAAGTGTTTTTAGTCACAGGATGTCTTATAATAACTGACACTCTTTATGAATGTGGATTTTCAAGTATTTTTAATGAATATAGTAAACTGTTTTTAATTCCACACTGCGATGTGTGTTTTTTTGTACATCTGTAGCTGTTGCAATTGATAATCTCTGTTGATTGAAAAAACAGTACAGACTTGAGGCGATGTTACGTGTAATAATATTCTAAACATATTTTCTGTCAAAATACTATTACCTATGTATTATCTGTTTCTGTGTCAGAGGACAGATAAATTGTTTTTCCATAAACCATTTTAATAACATAGGACTGGATCTAGTATTTGTAAGGACAAGCGATTTTCAAATGTCATGCAGGGTTGCAAACGTACAGACTTTGCATGTACAACAGAATTTATTATATGGTATTGGTTAATGGTGACCACAATGGTCAGGAAGGTAAAGTGAAGTCTTAATCAATTAATGACAACAGCCACTCCTTTCCTGATTCCTGGCTGGCCTCAGTTTTTTTTGGAGTGCACATTGTTCGATTCATGGGCGTGGCCAGGGCCAGATTAACCATGGGGCAATAGGGGCGTCATCTCGGGGCCCCCACACACAAAGGGCCCCCACAAACTGCTGTGAAAGAGGATGGATGTCAGTGATTGACATCCTTCTCTTAAGCACAGAGTATCACAGCCGCTGTGTAATGCCGGCAGCTGTGATAGTCTGCTTAAGAGGAAGATGTCACTCACTGACATCCATCCTCTTTCACTGGTTTCCTGACAGGCTGTCTTACATACAGACAGCCAATCAGAGCTCAGCAAGGCAGCCAATCAGAGCGCAGCAGAGAAGAGAGCAGGGAGCCCGATCACTTTCACTTTCATTTTCTTACTGCCGAGGTCTCCCCGCTTCTCAATGGAGGCCTGATCAGCTTCTATCTATCTATCTTTCTATCTATCTATCTATCTATCTATCTATCTATCTATCTATCTATCTATCTATCTATCTATCTATCCCTCTGTCTATCTAATGTAGTAGCATTACTGATTATTACAATCACAAAGAGGGGGGCAATAAGGCTGAATGGACACAGAATATATATACATACCCACATTTTTTTTTAAGTAACATTAAGTGCCCTCTCTGACTACCATTTTATGTGTGCATGTGTATATTCCTACATACATTTGCTGTGTTAATGTGAAGCAGAGGCCCCCCACGATTTAGTTGCCATGGGGCCCCCACAGACCTTAATCCGGCCCTGGGCGTGGCCATATTGGAAGCAGTTAGGTGAGTAGTCCTACCATGCTGTCTTTGAATTCTACATGACTATCATTCAGCCTATGGATTCTGAGCACTCACTATTTGTTACATGCCACGCTCTCCCCGCCTCCGGCTGTATGCGTCCCCCTGGAAACGCATCCTGGCCGACTCCTAGATACCAGAAAGCATCACCACGTTGTGCTCTGTGGGATCCTCTGTCCACTCATTGGTCAAATACCGGGCTATATTGCACTTCTGGCTGCCTTGTTTCCTGACCTGACCCTGGTTCCTGCTTTGTCTCCCTGGCTTTCCTCCTGTATCTCCCTGAGTTAGTGTTCCTTGTTGGTTGCCCTTGTCTGTCCACTTGTGCCAGTGCTCACTGCTACTCCATCTGCACTACAGTATAGTACTGGTGTTTCTGTGTGTTACTGTTTGTACTACCTCTCAGTGCTACTCCATCTGCACTCCAGTATAGTACTGGTGTGTCTGTGTGTTACTGTTTGTTACTGTTTGCACTACCTCTCAGTGCTACTCCATCTGCACTCCAGTCTTGTACTGTTAACTTTGGTGAGTTTCTGTGTGTTCGTGCTTTCCACACTGTGTACTCTATTTGCACTCCAGTCTTGTACTGGTAACATTGGTGTGCAACTGTTTGTACTTACCTCACTGTGTTCTCCACCTGCACTCCAGTCTTCCGCTGGTTATTCCCGTGCTGTAGGACTTGCTTCGTCCTATTCTATCCTAGTACCTCACTACCGCTCTCCATTCTAGTACTGGTCTTTCCTGTACCTTCACCTCTGCACTACTTGCTACTGAGCCTTCTCCTGCTAGGGGTTCTGCTGTGTGTCCTGCAGCCCAGACTATCCCCACCATCAGGAGCTCTAGTCAAAACCAGGCCCCGGTTAGACTCTGTGCCCTGGGAAGTGGGACTCCTGTATCATATCACTATTTAAACAGCTGCCACAGGTCCAACTGTGCCAATGCAACATGTGCTTTGTATCTCATTCCTGGTTCCCTGAGTCTCCTAGTATGTACTCAAATGAAATCAACATGGTTTTGGCCAAGTGCAACTTTCCTCTTTTATTTTTAACTCTGTATCTGGTCCCTAATGAGCATTTGGAGCAGGCCTGGCCAACCTGTGGCTCTCCAGATTTTACAAAACTATGAGTCCACCATGCTTGCAACTGCAAAGTGATAGTTGATAGTGGACAAAGCACTTTGGGAATCATAGTTTCACAACATGTGAAGAGTCACAGGTTGGCCAGGCATGATTTAGACCGTCTAACTGCCTACCACTTACATTCCCTTAGCTACCAGCAAATAGGAGGATGTAGCAATTTTATGTGTGTGGTTGGTAGCCTTATATATTATTATCAATTTGCCCTTTGAAAATATATTCTGTCATTCCTTTAGGAGTATGTTTGCCTGAATACCTTACAGGGATCTGAAATTAGGACAGTACCCTAATGGGATTTAATGTAGGTCAATAAAACCATAACTCTTTCCTATCCCAGTTTTGACAGGACTGCCCTGATTAGCTGATCTCAAAAGATTGGAGCTAATGTATGAACCTGAAATAGGCATGTTACATAGGAAATTATTATTGCAATTATTACTAGTAGTTTATGGCAACGTCCTGAACAGTTGCAATATTCTATTTGTATAAAAATGTGTAACCATTTATACTTGTTATAATCATTACTCTGCACTTTAATTACTCATTATGTAATTTGAATAGAAAATTACACTATTTAAACAATATAAAGGCTACATTTTCCTCAAATACTATTGTGACAAAAGTCATTGGCGATTCAGCCAGTGTTGAAATTTATGGGAAAATCAGGGCAGAGTTTGTTTGTATTTTTTATTTAGTTTTTTAATTGTGTTGTTTATTCTATCCATTTATTTCATGCATGTTAATAAAGACTTATATATGTATGAATTTCATTTTACTGTCTTTACTTCTGCTTTGCACAGAAAAATACAGTTTTGATCATGTCCAATTCTTTCTCTATTGATGTAATAGGCCCAATTACTGATGACAGGAAAAAGCGTGCAAGTAAAATTGACAGATTTTAATACGCAACGTTATGCCAAAAAAATCACTATGAATAATATATGATACATTTCTGGATTGATTAATTAAGACCTAGTTGTTTTATATTTGTTATTTTAAGTTTGTTATGACCTTTAACACTTGTGTTGGTGCTGGTGTAATGGTGTTATGCATATGTATTTCTGTCTTTCATTGCATGTATTTTTTTTAACTTATTTATGAATCACCTGCAACTGTACGTTTCTAGATAGATAGATAGATAGATAGATAGAAACATAACTTAATCATTTATTTTGAGATCAATAAAATACTGATTATTATTCTAGGTAAACATCATCATATCGTTCAGCCTCAGATCTATGTACATATATCAGTTTTATAGATTAGATTATCTTGGTTCAGGTTTAGTCAATGTTAGTGACGATCAAATTTGATTTTTGGGTTAGAAAAAGTGATATATTGTGCGCTGTGGTTTATCTCACCCACTTGCATGTAATAGCTTATTGAAGTATGATTCTCTCTGTATGAATCATCTCTTAGGCAATTTTACAGGATTAGGGGATTGTATGATAAATTTGAGAATTATCTGAGAGATGATTCCTCTTGAGTAAAGTTTTGTTCGCAGGAAATATTCTAGATAACTGATTCAAGACAGAATACTTGTAAATGAGCAAAAACTTACAGAGTATAATAGTAACAATACACAAACAGTTATTACCAGTAAAGCTAGCTAAATTATGCATTTATTAGTTATTCTCTTTTGTATTCTTCCAGAAGACTTTAGGAATGAAATACTGGCTGATACATCTACCAGTATGCAGATCTATCAAATGAACAGGACACTAAAACAAGATGCTTCCAAGCATTAATAGCTAAGACTATTGTTTTAAACTAAAGGGTCCATCTCCCTATATTAAATACAAGATTACAAATAAATGACAAAAGTAAAAGGAATAAAAAAGGATGCACTGTCTCCATAAACATTTATCTTAATAGAAACATAGAAACATAAAAATGACGGCAGATAAGAGCCACTTGGCCCATCCAGTCTGCCCAGTTGTTTATTTAAAACTATACTGACCCTAGACCCTATTTACCCTCAATTTATTTTGAGATTTAGGATATCCTTATATTTATCCCAAGCATGTTTACACTGTTCTACTATGTTACCCTCAACCACCTCAGATGGGAGGCTATTCCACTTATCTATCACCCTTTCAGTAAAGTAATTTAAACGCACATTTCCTCTGAATCTACCACCCTCCAGTTTATATCCATGCCCTCATATTCTATTACATCTCTTTCTCTAAAAAAAGTCACCCTCCTCTAGCTGGTCACAACCCTTGATATATTTGAAAGCTGCTATCATGTCCCCCCTCTCCCTTCTCTGCTCCAAGCTATACATGTTTAGTTCCTCTAGCCTTTCTTGGTATGATTTGTTACAAAGGCCATGGACCATTTTAGTTGCTCTTCTTTGCACAGTCTCTAATGTATTTATGTCTTTCTGGAGATATGGCTTCCAGAACTGAACACAGTATTCTAGGTGAGGGCGTACCAATGATCTATAAAGGGGCATTACTACTTCTCGCTTTCTGCTACCAATTCCTCTACCTATGCAACCAAGCATCTGACTTGCCTTTCTCATTGCTTTGTTACATTGATTGGCTACCTGTAAGTCACATGAAATAATGACTCCTAGATCCCTTTCCTCCTCAGTATTTTTTAATGTAGTGCCATTAATGATACTCAATAGTGTACCTCTAACTTTATGTGTGTACATACGTGCGTGTATGTATTCCATACGTGCAATTCAATCTAACCGCGCCCTCAAAGGTCATTTAAATGCCTCCCCCACCCTCTTTCATGTAAGTTTTCCAGTACATAACTCAACCCCGCCCCTCCGTACGTATGTCCCCAAGTGCGATTCACATGTCCATGCCTAAAGCACATACGTGCGTATATTCTACGTAACTTACGTAAATAAAGTTAATACACATGCACCGATAAAATGTACCTAAAAATATTCACGCAACTCCATGTGAAAACGGATCTGTGAATACGGCGCATATTGAGCTTTTGGTTTTTTTTGTCCCAAATGCATGATTTTGCATTTTTTTGCATTAAACTGCAGTCGCCACACTCTTGACCATTCCTCCAGTCTACCTAGATCATCCCTTATTTTATGTATCCCTCCTGGCATGTCTACCCTGTTACATATCTTTGTGTCATCTGAAAAAATACATATTTTCCCCTCAATATCATAGGTAATATCAATATATTAGCTATAAAGATATTAAATAGCACGGGTCCAAATACAGAACCCTAGGGTACTCCACTGGTTACCTTACCATCCCCAGAAGGGATTCCATTTACTACAACCCTCTGTAACCAAGATCGCATCCATGCAACTATCTTTATGAACAACTATTTCAGCAGAGTAGCAACAAATTCAAATGTACAAGGTAGAAAGTATTTCAGATAAACCACTTAAAAGGTCAAATATTATGACTTTGTCAGTGTATGCATATAAGTTACAATCAATGGGGTAGATTCAGAACTACGTTTGCCGTACGTTTATTCGCAGAGCGTATTTTCGTGTGCGTAAATTCGTTACACTCCCCTCGGCACACCCCTTGCACGGACGTATTTTGTTAAGATACGCTTTCCAAACCCTACCTTAACTTTTTCCAACTTAACCGCTGTCATACGCACACGTACGTATGGCCTAATTTACGCAGCGCAGCTAAG
>WWET01002664.1:64198-75332 GCA_011038615.1 Limnodynastes dumerilii | reverse complement strand
AACGTAAAATTGGCACGCCCACACGTAAGTATTTACGTGACACATACGTGAATGGCCCATACGTTCACAATTACGCTACGTTAATGTGCGTATTTTCTATGGTGCGCATGCGCAGTGCGTACAAAACAGCGATTTTACGTTTCTGCCACGCGTAAATTCGCTCCGAGGCGTAGTTCTGGATCAAGCCCAATCTACTTAAAAAAATAAAAAGGACCTAATATCTCTGATGTATCTACAAACTTATACCAGAGGCAAGATTTACTAAAGTCGATTTTGACAAAATCGCCATTGTTGTTCATTATTTAGTGGGGATTTGTAAGTGCCTGGATTTACTTGCTGTGAAATTGCTGGGAACTCGCTGTGGATGTGTCGATTTTCAACTCCCCAGTATTGAAATCGTTCTGGCGTTTTGCCCAGTTCACTACATACAAATCCCTGTATTTACTAAGGTGTGACTTAGCAAAATCGCTGTAGATGAGGCTTAAAATCGTCACAGATAAAGAAGGTGCTTCAGAATGGGGAGTTTGTCCAAATCCCTGTCAATTGGTCAGAACCTAATGCTTCTGGGTATAAAAGTCCAAACAGAATGACATGTAGGTGCTTCTATTGAGTGGTGATTTAGAGATGACTGGAGCAATGTGTTTTGTTGAGAGTGGATACTTACTGGGGATGGTGTATTTATTAAGATCCAGAACCAGGCCTCAGGAGCAGGATGACCCCCAACATCACCAGAATCAGGTTCAGCGCAGACAGCACATACCACGTAATGTGCGTGTGTTTAGTCAGCGTTTGGACCTGAACTCCCTGTCTGATCAGGAGGTGGTTCAATTGTTTAGACTGAACTGCAATAACCTCCTGAACCTTTATGATCAGGTCAATATGGATCTTGAGAACAGCACGGTCTAATGCTGTATCTGGGCTGCACAAATTAATGTGCGTTCTCCATTTTCTTGCCACAGATTCCTTCCAATCAGTTAGTGGAAGAGTTTTGGGGATCTCACAGGCGACTTTTCCACGGTATTTAACTGTTGTGTTACAATCACTAGTTAAATTGTCGCGTACATATATCTGCTTCCCCAGCCAGGATGCTCAGTAGCGTGACCTTAAATTAGCCTTCTATCGGCTCTATGGATTTCCCAATGTCCTTGGAGCGATAAATTACACACATATTGCGCTGAGACTACCCAAGGACAAGGCATATATCTATACCAACCGTCACTTGTACCACTCCCTGAATGTGCAAATGGTCTCTGATGCTAGCATGAATATCATGAGTGTGTGTGCAGGCTATCCTGGGTCATGCCATGACTCCTATATCCTGAGACAGTCATCCCTTAGTGATACATTTAACAATGGACTAATGCCAGAGAGATGGCTACTGGGTATGTATATAGTGCTATATTTGTGACCTCTTACCAAATTGTGTAATGTTGACTATTTGACTGACTGTGTTTTGTTTTCCCTTCAAGGTGATTCAGGGTTTGGGTGTCAGTCCTGGCTATTAACTCCTCTGCTGCATCCTCAAACTCCTGCACAACACAGATACAATGGAGCACACTCTAGCACAAGAAGTGTAATTGAACGCACCTTTGGGCTATTAAAAGTAAGGTTTAGGTGCCTAGACAAAACTGGGGGTGTGCTTCAGTACAGCCCTGCTAAGGTGTCAGATATAGTGTTGGCTTGCTGTCTGCTTCACAATCTGGCATTAAGCCAACCTAATTCCACCAATATAGAGGCAGACAGTGAGGAAGGAGAGAGAGCCTTACCATCCACAGAGGTGCAGCCTTCAGAGGGGGGAGGCAGATAAGGAATGAGGTCATTGAAAACTACTTCACATGTAAGTATTGATATGTATGTGATTTTTGTTCTTTTAGTAAACTATGATAATTATAATTTAAAGTAAGTGGAGCCTGGCATGTGTACTGCTTCTTAACTATCTAAGGTTTTGAGAGTTAACATGTGAGCATCAAGTGTAATGCTCAAAATAAAAACCAAACACATTTTTGTGCCATGTTCATTCTACTTGTTTGAAGGATTTCACAAGTGTAGACACAGACACATTGTAGGTATATGAGATAATTCACATCAAATTAGTGCTCACTTCAGTTGTCAACAAAAGTAGCAGATAGATATGTATGATCTCTATATATAAATAAAGTCCATTAAAGGTATCATGCACAGTGAGAGTCCCGTAAATATAAATAATGAATGGCGATTCCAAGTTCATACAGTTCAAATAGCACAAAAGGAGAGGTACCTTTCCGTAGCTGCAATCAAGGAAGGCAGAAACGCTACACTATACCGGACAGTGTGTGTATGGACGCACCGCGTGCATCACTTTCTTCGTTGCTGTCGGCTCCTTCCTCAATGTGCGCCTCGTTCTCGTGTGTCTAGGCGTGCGTTCCACTCCTAGGCAACGAGCACACTGCGTTCCACTCCGAAGGGAGATGCCACATGCAGGAAACCGAAGAAAAAGGCAAAGAAGCACTAATAGTGCAGATCAAATTTATTAGTAAGAATAAATCAAGGTGGATATACTCACAGTGGAGTCATTAAAATAGGCTACGTTTGCCGTACGTTTACTTGCGTAGCGTATTTACGCGCGCGTACTTTCTATCTATACACTCCCCAAGGCACACCCCTTGAATGTACGTATTTTGTCAAGATACACTTTTCAAACCCTACCTTAACTTTTGCCAACATAACCACAGTGATCCGCACACGTACGTATGGGCAACACGTATTTATGCAGCTAAGCACGCCCATACTGTACACTTTAAATACAAACCCCCGCCTACCTAACGTATTTTGGACTCACGTAAAATTGGCACGCCCACACGTAAGTATTTACGTGACACATTTATGTGAATGGCCCATACATTCACAATTACGCTACGTGATGGCGATTTTACGTCTCCGCTCACGTAAATTGGCTCACAAGCGTTGTTCTGGATCTGGCCCATTGTGCCTCTGTACACTCATCTTGCACAAAGGAAAGTGTGACAAACTCCTCTTCCATTTCTTCCCTTTCAAGATATTGTGAAGCAACTTGCTCCATTGGTGTCCCCGCAGATGCACCTTAACAGACTGGTAAGTAAAAGCAGTAACATAAAACATTTCAGATTGTGTCACAAATAAAAACAAGTGCTTGTTTGTGTAGATGTTGCCCATAGCAACCCAATTGTATTTCATTGTAACTCTTAACACATCTGCTATGTACTCCAGAATATATTTATATGGGTTGCTATTGTCAACATTTATATTTTAAATACTCCTTTAATTTTAACATCGGTTACTATGGACTAATTTGTGTTATATTTTTTTCAATCACAGCTAAATTCAAAACATCTTCCTAGCTTCCTGGTCTGCGTGTGTTTGTGGACACTCTGCTGGATCTCCCTGGTCAGGATGAAGAACTGCAGCAGTATCACCTGTCACCTCAGTCTGTGGGACGTTCTGAACAACTGATAGACCTATTTAATTTAAATGTTTTATAATGTTTATTTTTATTTGTATTGAAAAACATATTTTTACACTGCATTATTATTCAAAGCAGTGAAACTTTATTTGGATTTAAAACACAGGTTGTGATTGTTTTTTTTTCATTTATATCAAACAGCAAAAATGTATTTTATTTTGCATAGAATAAATACCTTCATATGGTTCATCGGTGTCATGTACATTTATCCCTGAAAACAGTTCTTGGGGAAGCATATCTCGGACTTTCTCTTCATATCTATTATATTGAATATTTGGAGGAGGCCCACCACCGGTTCTTGAAGCTGCTTTAGATGCCTCGGACAATTTATGTTTCACGAGATGTTTTATATCCGAGAATCTATCTACAATTGTCCTCACTTCTTCGGAAGGGTCCAACTGCATTAACGGCATCTACTATATTCTGCGCTTGATGTGGAAGGCTTCTGCACCGAGAACTTTTCGATACACAGGGATGACAGCCTCCACTAGTGCACAATTTTCGGAATAGGAAAAACGCACATTACAACCAGACTTTGTTCGGCCTTGACGACTATTCTGTGGGGGAGCTGAAACACCATCCTCGTCACCTGAAATATCTGCAGACGTAGCTCTGGACATAATGGCAAACACTATAAACCAAAGCAAAAAGAAGTAAAAAAAATTGCAAACATACCCAATAGCAACTTACATGTAATTCACACTACATGCTCTATATACACACTCTTATACTTAGTGTGTTTATATTCAGTTATCAAGTGATATATTACTCATATAACATAGGTAACAAGTTTTGAACATTAGACATGTCTGTATATAAACTCTGGATTTCTGTTTTTTGAAACAACCTACTACATAGCAAAGTCTACATGGTGCAAACAGATTTTAACAATTTAGCTTATGCAAACAATGATTAAAACTGCACTAAGTGACACTACAACAAGCACAGGCATAAAAATATCATGATTATTACTAAGACACTACATGAATGCATGAAGACTTTTATATACTTACAATTTTGAAAATAATTATGTTTATAAAGAATTAGGCCACAATATATTTCTCACAAAACACACTTTTCATCCACCTCAGGCTGCAACCAAACGAACAGGTCACAAACAGTCATGTGCCTTTAAATAGATACAAGCTGAACTCTCGCGAATTTTTGTCAACAGAAGCGATTTGTAATGTGAATCGTGGAATTTGGAGGAAAAAAACCCACATTCCTATACTTAACATAGCGATTTCACTAATCAACATCATCTCTAGTGATTTAACAATCGCTACAAACACGACGGACATCGTTTATAAAATCGCTGCTTAAATTCGCACCTTAGTAAATCCAGGGATTTCAGCAACCAAATCGACTTAAACAGAAGTCTTTCTTGGAGTTTACTTGAGTTAGATCAGATAGGAAACTGTTTTATTTTTCATGTACAACCACAGAAAAAAAAACTGGTTATGTTTCTCTCCAAATATTTATAATTTTATTCAAACCGATGTACAGAAAACATCATGTTCATCTTTTCGCACAAATGATAATACGTTTCAACCAGAGCATCAACCAATCACATTTTTCATTATTTTATATTTGTGTTTACTAGTCACACTGTACTGTGACAGAAACTTTATGCTTTCTCTGTATAGGGTTGATCACTTTACTATCATTTAACCTTGTATAAATCTCTCAGCTTCAGAGAAACCATTTATATTGGTCCTGTATAAGGAACATAACCCATGTTTGAAATCTATTAGTTCAGAAGTTCATAATTTGATTTGTGTATATAATATTGGGAAAGCGTTATTTCATATTGCATATTCTTCATAGTTTATTTATGCACATCATAAATTTGTAATGGACTGTCAGACAGATGATCTCAGAGCAATCAGTCATAAAAAAGGTTGTGTGGATGTTGAACAAATAGTTTTAAACAAGAATTAAAGTTATTCTTTTTTTTTATTTTTATTTAGCACCCGTGTTTGTTATTTATTTTTTATTTTTTTTTAATTTTTGGTAGTATTTTATTTTATTTATTTAAAAAAACGTTATTTATTTTTTTGTTGCAAATAGGTTAGTTTACCACAAGTGATTAAGAGGGGATGCATTCTGTGGAACAAAAGTTCTATTTTCGAGTACAGACAGCCGAAAGCTTGTTTTCGTCAAGTATACTAAATTAATTTTTTGCCATACTTACCCATTCATTAATTCGGAAATTACCATTGCAAACCTGTTGCACCGCTGCAGACCTCTGCACTGGACAGGTGAGTATTACAGGGGAGTCTATGGAGACTTTTAGAGAGAGGCTGCGGAGAAGGGAGTCTTAGGATAAGGCTGCGGGGAGGGGAGTCTTAGGATAAGGCTGCGGGGAGGGGAGTTTTAGAAATAGGTTAAAGGGAAGGGAGTTTTAGGATTAGGCTGCTGGGAGGGGAGTCTTAGGGTTAGGGTAAGGATTAGGATAAGGGTTGTGGTTAGATAGATATTCACCATTCATCGCTGCATGTTAGTCCTTTGGATGATCGATTGCTTCTCCTCGATGAAGCATAAGCATTCGATTTCACAACTAGTTCAGAGCTGGCTGGTATAAAACAGCTCTTTCAGAAAAGGGCTGTTCTAAACGCAGACCCACACCCATTAACTGAGTAACTTGTGAGCTGCAGACAGGGTTAATCCTTCACACTTACATGGAGATCATAGCTGAAAGAGATGGGTCCAACCAGAGCTTGCCAGAGTTGGGATGAAACCATAAATAACTGATTTGTGCTGTGGACAGGGTGACGGTGCTTATCTAGAGACTGGTGAACAGAGAGACCACTATGTGTTATTTAGGTGCAGGGACCTGGCAGGGCCACCATAAGGGGAGGGGGACAGCTTGGACTACTGTCCCTGGCCCAGAGCTGATGGGGTTTGCCAATACTTACCTTTGCTCTGCAACAGCAGGTATTGGTATATTGCTGCCGAGAGCTGTTCATTAGCAGACCAACGCGCAGGGGAGAACATGCCTGAGCACCGGCCTGCTGTTAACACATTCCTAATGCAAAGCCCCACAGATGTATCCCGGATCCTACAGTTTCTGACAGCAACCCTAGGACTTGGAATTGTATTCACTTTTGTTTGTGGAATGATGAACTACACAACTTACTGTCTGGCCAGCCTTACCATAAAAAACAGTGGTGTGGTTCTGCAACCCCATGTGAGCAGTGGTATTTTTTTTAAGTGTTTTTCGTTATATTTTTGTGTGTTGCAAATGCATTGTTATACCCCAGGGAGCATATCTGGGTTTTATTACCTAAGCAACTGTCTTGATCAAAGCAACATAGGCTAGGAAGAGTGGACTGTTTTATCATCTCATTCCATTCAATTTTTAAGCCTGTGTGTGAAAATGTGATAGACTGTGTGGCAGAAATGGTTAACCTCTGGCAGCTGCTATCAATCAAGTGTTCAGAGAGTGTGTATATGCACATTATAAGGACAGTGTCATAATGGAGTCACATGCAGGTCATAAAGCTGTCAAGTTAAGTTGCTGTGACATTACTGGCCCTTTCACTGAATAGTTATCCACAAGGCCACACATTTTCTGCAAGCCTGTTTCTAAAATTCTGCTTGCTAGAGCAAAACACTCTATCGCATGAAAAATAGCAAGATGAGCATATTTATCTATTATAAACAATCAGTGGACATTTTAATAGGTAAACCTGTACACTTGACATGTGACATCACATGGCAAGAAGAGCAGCAGGGTGTCCTGGGCCCCACAATGTGATTGTGACCCTGCTTGTAGCACTAACTCAGTATATAATAGAAACTAAAGGCTGTCTAAGCCTAAAGCGTTTAAATGCTGTGGGTTGTGAGAAGAATCTGAACAAGCTTAAAGTATAGAGGAGAGAGGCATGAAGGTTAGCCAATTGTGGTAGCAGGAAATCAATTTATAGCTGTATATGTTGGCATAGAGTAGATATTAGTTTTGACTTCATGGCTTCATGGTTGTGGCTGGAGCTGTACTGCAATATCCATTTGGAGACATTGGATTGGATTCACACTTAAGTATATCTTAAAGACTGCATATACGCAATCTACGTAAGGAAAAGATACGTAGATTACATAAAAAATTTATTACGCATACACAGTAGTAGAAAACGTGAATCTCCGGACAAATATGCTATAAGTCCGGTAATCTGCATACGGTCCTTTGGTAGATGAATACAGTATAGTCTCTGCTCTCACACTCAATATATTTTCTAGAGAGATATTGTAATAAAAAACAGGAAACTGAATAGTCTGAATACAGTCCAAAGATCTAGTTTGCTTAGTCTTGTGCCTTGGTGGAAAAAAAAGTATTTTAAACAGGGTTCCTGGGATACCATAAGAACTGCCAAAATTTCGTTTGTCTCTTGGATATCCCATGAGAGTCAGTAACCCTACTTTTAAACTGTGCATGTGAAAGGGAGATAAATAAACAGACACTATAGTGGTTCCCTGTGCCGCTTTGAAAATGGCATTTTTGAATAGAAACAGCCACAGTTTTTGGCTGTGTCTATTTCGAAAATGTCATCAAATCCACCACAGCACCTGACATTTCCGACAATTACCGACAGGTGAGTGCACTTAGGCTGCGGGGAAAAGATGTAGTGGAGCAGGGTAGTCTTAGGGTTAGGCTTCGAGGAGGAGATGGATGGCAAAAGGGGAGACTTAGGGTGAGAATGTGGGGAGGGGATGGATGGCAGAAGGGGGGACTTAGGGTTAAAGAGGAGAAAGAGTGCTTGGAGATTGTTTGGAAAATATAATTGTATTTTATTTTAACAGACAATATATAAAACCATCAATAAAAATGCAACAAATATTACATGTATTTTTGCTAAATATTGTAAGCAGTTTCTTATAAAATAAATGGGTTAAATGCAGAAGGAGTTGACTTTCATGGAGTACACTTTCTGTGCCGGGACTAGCAAGAGGTTTGGTACATACCTTCGATCAATTTGAAAACCCAAGAATTTAATATATCTATAATCTCATATCAGCCATTTTAAAGGTATTTTAAAGGTATTTTTGCACCCACCAGCCCCTACTTCTTTTCCTTTTCCTCACAGGAGGAATTTGGAGATGTTGGGCATTTGGGACCATACACACGCATCCATAAACCCTTACTGAAACCTTATAATGCACACTCAAGCATTTTCTTCCACAAAAGATTAGATGTTTATAAACCGACCAACCTGTGCATGTGCCAGATGAGGGGAAGGGCGACCCCTGAAGGCTTTGCCTCAGCACCTCCCTGCTAAAAGCATCTCTGGCAGTTGGAGAAAAACAAGGCAATGGAGTGGAGGTTGAAGAGACACAGAGAGGTAGAAGTATATGGATGGAGGTTATGGGGGTATATGGAGTTTTATTATGTATGCCTTATTATAGGACTTGATATGCTCCCATATTTGGGTTCAATAGGCCTCAAAACTCTCTAATAGCTTACTTTGGGGCATATTAAACCCTGATATTGAGATCCTATGGAACCCCACTGTATGATGAAGGGGCACAGTGTGATGAAGGGGACACAGTGTGATGAAGGGGACACAGTGTAATGAAGGGGCCCACATGTAAACAGTACTGATTGTCCACTGGGACAAAAGCTACCTGGAGGGGTTAAAGCAAGAAAGGGCGCATCCATTGTTAGTGTACCACAGTTTTTACATCTTGTGAAAAAAATAAGTGAACTGTGTTATATAATGGACTGGTTTCATACTCCATGGAAGCAATATGCCATAATTTATTAATAGTGGTTAAGAGGCATGGGCTGAATGGGTTTTTCAATTCCCTTGTGATTTTCTTTTTAACAGCATTGAAGATGTGTTATAGCAAATTATCAGTTGATCTAATGAGACAATATGAAGGTTTACCCAGTAGAAAAAAAACCCAAGAGGTTCTTTGGTCAATTCAATTCCCAGGGCAGCTGTGGAGGTTGGCCAACTTTACTTTTAAAACCTTATTTAGACTTGAGTTAGTAAATATCACCTCTTAACTACAGGAATGATACTATTTGCAGCAGTTGAATTTTTTTTATTCCGTATGGAAAACTGTAAGTTATTTATCAATAAAGCTAACGGATATTAATGGTTTTTCACATTCATTTGAACATGGGCTGTCCTGTATGTTTGTGCTGTTGTGAAAAGTATTTTTTTTTTTTTTTTTTAAAGAAAGTGTTTTAAATTATCCATGAAGAAAGTCCTGGCTGTAAAATTTTGAATTAATAAATTCATTTTTTTTCCAGTGCATATTCACAAGTTAAATTGAAGTACTACATAAGTATCTGTGTGCCAGACATATCCAAATTGTATGCTTTAGTAATTTGCCTAAGAATAATTTGGGGAATATAGGGCCTTCCTTGAAAAATCCAAGGTTAATACACAGAAGCTGTGTTTCTCTTACCAGTGCAGAAACACTGAAAATCCTATGACACTTACACTAGACTCCCTTCATCAAGGAAAATGCTAAATGCTTTGATTTTTTTTCCAATGACATTTAGTAAGGCACAGCATGAAGATGATAATCAGGGAGATGATAAGTGAAATGAAAACAAGCTCTGCAGGAGACAGCTATAGGGAAATCGAACCATTTAACATACATGGAAATATATGTATTTATGTATCTTATAAAAAAGGATTTAATCCTCAGAGAAAACAGATATGTTCTTGTGTCTATGGTATTAATATTGGTAAATGTCATGACAAATCTTTTAAATGGTCAATGAAATGGGAATTAGTTAGCTTCTCTGGCAAATATTTAAAATAACAGTATATAAACTGTAAATGTTATTGTCCAACTGAAGCAATATGAGTGGTTATTATTACAATTACCAGGGTGTTAGTGGACCTGATCTAGACTGACATGTTAATGCATTCTGATTTTAGAAGAACCCAATGCAAATTATGGGTCTTTTACAGCTATGTAGGAACAGGGGTTTCAGCTGTTACAGGGTCTGGAAGAGGGGTTGGTGGGAGCAAGGCAGCTGTCACCCTGCACCCACACAGTATGTGACTGCACTAAGCTGTCATCTTCTGGCTGGTTAGTCTGTGCTCAGCAGAGACTCTGCGTGCTGAGCGCTTACCCCTCAACCCAAAACATCTGCGATGAGGCCCAGCTTCCCCTACTTTCACCACTGGGTGTGAAGTTTACCTATGCATCCACCAGGGCCGGTGCTAGGTCCCTGGGCACCCTAGGCGAAGTTTGGCCTGTCTCCCCCCCCCTTATATGCGCCCCTTCATATGCCCCTTCAGGCCTCTATGCCCCTTCATATATCCCCTGCAGGCCTCTATGCCCCCTTCATATGTCCCCTTCAGGCCTCTATGCCCCTTCATATGTCCCCTTCAGGCCTCTATGCCCCCTTCATATTCTCCTTCAGGCCTCTAATTAGGTATTGCAGGCCCCCTCCCCAGTTTTAATTACATATTGCAGCCCCCTCCCTAGTTTTACTCATATATAGCAGGCCCCCCTCCCCAGTTTTAATTAGATATTCCAGCCCCCCGGTTTTACTCATATATTTCTGGTCCCCCTCCCTAGTTTAACTCATATATAGCAACCCCCTCCCTAGTTTAGCTCATATATAGCAGCCCCCTCCCTAGTTTAGCTCATGTAGCAGGCCCCCTCCATAGATTTACTCATATGCAGACC
>WWET01002664.1:38370-53408 GCA_011038615.1 Limnodynastes dumerilii | reverse complement strand
CATATCAGATAGATAGATAGATGCTTCCCTCTGCCAAAAGTCAGCAACCCTGAGATAGATAGATAGATAGATAGATAGATAGATAGATAGATAGATAGATAGATAGATAGATAGATGATTGCTGGCATTTCCTGTTTGCTGGTGTCTGAAAGTTTAAGGCTATCAAATTAGATTTCTCCTCATCATCTAAGCTTGTCTTGACACTTAGTATTTTTCTGAAATATGTTTCTTTCCTGTAATTTGCTGAATATCATAATGGGTTTGGAAGGTTATATTATTTTCTTTTTCCCATCCCCTTCAATCCAAACATAATAAAGTCCTTTGAATTTATAGGCTTTATGTAAAACACAATGTACTATTATTACAGATCATTTTTACAATAAATTTTATTTATGCTCTACTGAATAACATATACCCTATTGCAAGCATAATCACATTTTCTATTTTACAATGAGTGTCAGTGGATAATCTGGCATGGGACACTGCAGCAGCACAGGTGGAGGACCAGGACCTGATGTTAAAGAAGGAATATGTGTCAGGGGACATTAGAGAATGAGCTGCGCAATAAGAGGACATAGTGGGGGACAGAGAAGCTGTTTACTCACCCCTCCGTGCAACCATTACAGAATAAGCAGATGGGGTGAGTCTCTGGCTGTTTCCCCTGCTGGAGCTCACAGATACATCAGCAACCAATGGGCAAGCAGCTCTGGTTTACTGCTATGAGCCAAACAGAGCACCCCACGGTGAGCCAATCACAGCTCACCACATTGTTTCCATTTAGTTATGGGGAACAATATTGTTGATTCATTTATTGCAACTTTATTTAGTTTTTTCCTATATGATATATACATAAATTTTGCAGATGAACAACATAAAGTAACACAAGCAAGGAACGCATAGATCTGAGCGAGCATAAATGGCTTGGGCTGGGGCTTAACCACTCCTCCTGGCATGACAGGGCTTAGAAATTTGGTATTGGTTAAGGGGATAGTAGAGGTGTTTAATTAGGGCAGACTTTATATGGGGCATGAATGTGTGCTCTTCCTCTTTTCTGCCAGTAAGTCAAAAGAGGCGTTGTTACAGGAGTTTCTGTGGCTTGAATTTAACAAGGGGAGGTCAAGGACATCCATTGGCGCTTGCCTTGCTGGTCTGTCATACTTCGCAAAGTTTTACGGCAAAGAACATTGCACAAAATCATTTTTGGTTAGCCAGATGTTAAAAGGGTGGTCTAGTCCGGTGCAGGAGGACAGTAGACACTATTTGTTGGGATAGCTCATTTCGGTGGTCTCTGGTGTAAAGAATGATGCATTAGAAAATGCTTTTCTCAGGGTCACCTTCTCCTGCGCTTATTTTGGTGCCTTTTGAGTATGCGAGTTGGTGATGGTGGAGAATTCTGGGATGCTTTGTCGAAATCTAGTAATTTCAGAGGGGAGTATTTCCTGTAAAATTTATAAATCTAAGGTGGACCAGGGAGGCAAGGGCTGTTGGATATCTATCTTACTTCATGTTAAAGCATCCGTTAGTTTTAGCCAGGCAGTTTTTAGCCGGGAGTCCCCCGGGGGTTGAGAATTGATTCGTTTTTTCTTTAGTAAGGCACCAGATTGGCATAAGTGACCTTGTGGGTTTTGAAAGTTGTTCATCTCCATTAGGTCTTGTTCGCGGCAGTGCCCTGTTCTTCTCCTCTCTAATTATTTTCCCCTCTCCTTTCTTTCTCTACTGTGAATTAATGTGGTTTACAGTTGGGAGTAGATGGTTATTATAATCTTCTATTTTTTAGGGGACTTGGGAAATTTTGCGTTTATATTGTGGTTTCAATATGCTTAATAGGTTTTTTCTTTCCACATTTTGTCACAGGTACTCAAAAGGTGTCCCATCAGCGTGTGTGAACAGTTTTTTGGGTTTCTGGGGATCCATCAGGTGGTTAGGCATTAGGGGTTTAAAATGGGACGGTCTTTGGCAGTTTTTGCTTAAGCCATTTCGTCACTTTGGTGTCCCCAACATTATTATTCTTCATTTGGGGGTAAAGATCTGACTAATTGGGAGTCCTGCGACTTAATTTGGGGCATTTAGCAGAACATAGCTGCTATAGAAGAGCTATGGCCATTCATTAGTCTGTATTGGTCGCATATCACCTTTAGATGGAAATGGCGGTGTGCAATTTCCATTAAAAATATTAAGAAGACCAGGAAGAATTTCACAAAATACGTCCGTGCAGGGGGTGTGTTAAGGGTAGCGTTGCGAATTTACGTACGCGAAAATTCGCTACGCGAACAAACGTAATGCAAACGTTGTTCAGGATCTACCCCAATATGCTTAATAGGTTTTTTCTTTCCACATTTTGCCACAGGTACTCAACAGGCGTGTGTGAATTGTGGGCCACTCTTTTGTTTATTGGGTCGGCATTTACTTTAATTCCCAATGTGACAGTTTTTTGGGTTTCTGGAGATCCATCAGGTGGTTAGGCATTAGGGGTTTAAAATGGGACGGTCTTTGGCAGTTTTTGCTTAAGCCATTTCGTCACTTTGGTGTCCCCAACATTATTATTCTTCATTTGGGGGTAAAGATCTGACTAATTGGGAGTCCTGCGACTTAATTTGGGGCATTTAGCAGAACATAGCTGCTATAGAAGAGCTATGGCCATTCATTAGTCTGTATTGGTCGCATATCACCTTTAGATGGAAATGGCGGTGTGCAATTTCCATTAAAAATATTAAGAAGACCAGGAAGAAATTGAATGCGGCCGTGACTTGGTTTCTGAAGACAATTGTGAGTTTGTGATTGTACATGTGGAAATACATTTTGATAAGCCCAAATTATATAGAGCTGATTAGGTTCATCTGTCTGAATTAGGGATGGGTATTTTTATCACTAATTTGATGGAGGCTCTTCCTAAGGCTTGATGGTGGTGGAGAGAGGTGCTTGAGGGCACCTTTGTGTGGCGGCAGTGATAGAAGTCAGGCCTTTGAGTTTGGCGTATTGTTATATGAGCTCTGTAGCATTAGGTGGTTAGGGTATTATGCACCAGCAAATTGGATGTTGGTCCTGCCGGCTAAATTCTGGTTATAGTCAGCCTTATTGTCAATGAGGAGGTGCAGTTCTTAAGGTTGGACCGCCCCTTAGCGCCCATTGGTATTATAATTAGTTGAATGTTTGACATTACATACTTTTTAAGTTTCCTGACCCTCATTGCTTCTATGGCCACCTATTCAGCCCCATTCTAGTTATAGTCATTCAAATTCCAATTAGAGATTAATTAATAAAACTGTGTCCCCTTTTAATCGCATCCTACGTTTTTGAGTGTTTATTTGTGTCTTTTCATTCTCTGTCATGGATAGGGGAGGGTGGTAGTGCTCTCAGCTGTTTGACAATTTAGTTCCAACAGACTGAAGAAAATAAACCCTCTTTATCCAGATAAGGACACTTCCATTGTAGAACAGCTCATTCAACCCAGCTCAGTTGTCTCAAGCATATAGATATTGCCACCTAATATCAAGGTACTTTATGATTGAACAAAAATTGAACAGGAATTGAACTGTCGATTTCACCTTCTGGATTCTTTAAATATATATTTACCAACCATTTCCGGATCAATTATACGACCCACATAATATATACATATCAAAGAAAGAAAACATACAACATCTTTTAATCTGCATACATTTATTTATTCAGTTGCAAATCGATACAATATTTTATTGAACTCAAAGAGTGGAAAATTGCATATTTTGTATGGTACATTGTAATAGGTCTCCTTTAGACATATTGGCTAGCACCAAACAATACGACCAATCAAATTAACTTAAGAGTGGTAGAGGGCTACCTTATCTTTTTTTGTGCGTATGTATACTTCCGCAAGGCACCAGCACTTGTGAATTAGTCCTAACCTACGAAGAACGTCCATTCTGTACATTAGTAGCTTGTGTGCAGCTCATTTGCATTAAGAAGTCTTGCACCTCTAGCAATGCATGTGGGACTCATTCCATGCCGATGCGTGAATCAGTCCTAAGTCAGTCCTCCATGTCTATGAATCAGTTGACCAATGTTTCCATGCATATGTTTGAGTTCTGGGCATGTGCAGTATATCTGCTCTTAAAAATACGCACAGAGATTTTGCACTTACCTAAGTCTGACTCAGGCCCTATTTCATAATGTCAACCATTTTGACCCTTTTTGTTAGAGTTGAGCTTTTTCGCAGCAGATTAAAAAAATTTTTGTCATAACTTTTAGTCAAAGTTATACTGCTGCTGATTACACAGCACAAATACTGTATTTTTCTGTTACCAAAGGAGTCTGTATAGGCAGTGTGCAGGAAACAATCATTTGTGTTTGTCAGTCATGACAGTGGCATTTAGAAGGATAAGGCATTTGTCTTAGATTTTTAAGATCTGACTTTCACAGCAATCCTTACCAAATCATCAATTGTCAACCTGCTTGCTCTGTCTACAGCCTTCCTGGTGATGCTTCTGGGAATCTGTTTTTGATACTGTAACAGTTTGGACAGGAGTTCAGAGAGAAATCTGGAGAATCAATCAGGATTGTCACTAGCAGTGTTGAAACGTCTAAAACAGCCCCTGGCATTCCATAGGAATTTTAGCATTTTTGGATACATGGGCCGTATCCAGACCTACGATGGTACGCTGCGCAGTTTACCGCTCAGCGTGTCATCGTTTCCCTCCCCCGACACTTCCCCTTGCCACAGAGTATAAACAGTCACTTACGCCGGCTGAAGGCTACCCTAACTTCAGCGACTGTTAATACGCTGGGATGGCGGCATTAGTACGTTAACGCCGCCCTCCCAGCCTCATTAACCTCCCTCCCCCCGCCTACCTTCCATAACTTCCGCGTAGTAACGCTGGGGGACGCCCCCTCATGCGTTACTACGCTGAAGCTAAGGACGCCCAATCCAGGATTGGGCGTTTACACAGGTATGCCGGGCAACTTCTGCCCGGTGCTTGCAGAGATCGTCTTTTTAGACAATCTTACGCGTACGCCCGGCGTATTACCGCAGAGCGACGGGCCTCTGGATCGGGCCCTATGAGTCTACCAGAATCCACAAGTGCGACCAAACTAACTGCTTCCTAATGTGGACTGGATCTAGACATAGTAACGATAGCCCACTTACGCACGCAAGGTGTGTAAGTGAGCTGAATGGACTGGAGGGCACATGACATTTATGATGGCATTTAAGAACAAAAGGGCTATGTCTCCCCTCCACCTGCTAAGGTGGGTGGGGAGAAGCATTGTATGTCTACAGTATGGGTGTCACCACCCACTTACGAAAGGATCAGATCCAGTATGCTCAGTGCAAAATGCAGTAAAAGCTAAATTGTGACATTCAGACATGACCTGAAACCACACCTCAGGGTTAATTTTGGTCCCATAGTCTTAACCTTCAAGGATTATGTTCTCAGATTACTTCTCAAATACAGAGTACACCTACAAATGACATACAGTTTCCAAAACCAAACCTACTTATTAGTCTATTGCAATCTGATTAAAACTATATGGAGTCTGGGTATCCGGTTGTTATGTCAATGATCAAAATATTGTCAGGTTAAATTGTTGAAAGGTCAATATGTCAACAGTTGAGTTTTAAGTTAGTGTTACATAAATTACAGATATATTATTACATTTCTGAATTTGTTTTTAGAAACCAACTGCATTACATTAAGTTTAAGTTTAACATAATACTCTACATTTTGACCAGTCTACATTTGATACTAGACCCATCTGGGACACTTAATCTCATGTATGAACCTCAAGCTTTTCTATAAATAGTCAGCCTAAATTTACTACTATGCTCGTTCTCAACTGTTAAGAACTGATGTAATAATCTTCAGCATTATTATAGTAGGTGTTCTTTGCTGGTAAAAATAACTATGTATGGGGCAGGGGAATGTTTTTCTATATGGATTGCATGTGGCATAGTTTAGGACCAGATCAAGATCTCTGCTCATAAGGGGCCTGATCCAGTGTGCATTGATGCACTTCCATGATACTCCCCTCTTATGTGCAGATTGTAGCTATCTTCCTAGGACCGGATTCAGAGATCCGTATTTACTACATGTGCATTTTTACGTATGCACGTAACAAGGCTACACCCATGACACACCTTAATGGAGGTGACTTCCACCTCCATTGAGGCACCCCTAACTCTAGGTGTGTACTTACTTGTGTATGTTACTTACGTACATGCGTATTTAACTGACCGAGCTCGCAAATGCCAATTTAAATGCTTCCCCCCGCCCACTTTCATGTAACTTCAACTGTACCACGCCCCTCCGTACGGATGTCCCTAAGTGCGATTCACAAGTCTGTGCCTAAAGTACTTGCGTAAATACTACATAACTTGCGTGGAAAAAGTTACTACGCATGCGCAGTTAATCCGCTCCTAAAAATATGCATCCGTAAAAACGTATGTGTGAATACGGTCCTTTGTCCATAACCTCACCTTAACTTCTTTGTGCATATCGCTGTGTGGACACATGCACCTAAATCTACCCACACTGTTTATTTAAATGCCTACACCCTTACCCTTTACAGAGATTCTGATGTACAGAGTGTTGACATGCCCTAACATACAGATCTGTGATCATACAGAAATGCCTTCTGTACATTCATAGATCTGATGCGTAACATCTGGAGTGCACATGCGCAACATGATCTCAAAGCCTAACTTACTGCGGTATCAGATGGATTTCTGCATCTGGTCCAAGGAGTGGAACATGACTGCATTTTGCTTATTCATTTTAATTATTTTAAAAAATCCTAAGAAAACTGTTACCAAGGTACCAACATTTAGAATGACATAACTTGCCTGATCATACTCTTCTTTGAATAAACTCATAAACCTTTTGCCCTGAATATCATTCTAGAAGTGAGCAGAAGTAAAATATCTCGCCCTCTTGCTCAGATAAATTGTTATACTTTTACTGTAACTGTCCATCTTTCTCTCTGTTTCCTGAATAATTAGAACATTATTTTGTATGGGGCTAATCTCTGATGCTGTCATCAGATAGCAAAGTCTTTAGCCTAATGCCCGTCTAAAATACTGACCAACCTAAGAGATGATGTGCTCTTTATCTTATATGCCCATCTTTAAAGACCTTCATACCCTGTGTATGGCAAGCTGTGACTTCCTGTGCGATAGGGTTAATTGGCTTTCAGTCCTGAGATGACACAGGTCAAATAGTCCACATCTCATCTTTATCATTTTGCAAAGACCATCCCTCAGCTGATTTGCATTCAACTGTGGTCATGTGTCCTTCCGTTTCTCACACTGTAACCTTGGAAATGCCATGCCCGCCTATCTCTCCCACACACCAACCTTGTTAATAGGATGAATTATTTAGATAACCAAAATTATGTGAATGTTAATCGTGTTAAACTTTATTTATAGAGATGCCTTTTGAGAATTCCTTTCCCTGCTCTTATCAATTAGCATAAATACCAGCGTCAGTATAAACACACACAGCTGTCAGGGTACAGTCTGACAAACACAGCTTCATCATTGTCTGCTGCATTAAATGCTGAGTTTGTCTCTCTGCCCTTCATGGAGCACAGCCGAGAAAATTACATCTGAATCTTCAAACAAGAGTGGAAGTTAACATAACAATACAAATATTATTATTCAGATTACTGTTTTATAAGCTGTGGTACAATGAAAGATGCACATAGGTCATTTCAACTACAGACACACTCGATATATCATCTGCAGCTAGTTCCAGAAGTTCCAGTGAGTCCTGTTCTTTTTTTTTATATTCTTGTGTTCATTTATTTTATTTTCATTATATTCTGATATTTATTTAAGGAATGAGTTTAGGTATTTGTAGAAATTACATATAGGAACACAGATAAACTATGCAAAAATGCATAATTACATGTGTGAACAATCCAAATAAAGGTTTTACTGAACCCATGCCGTTCCAGTGGTGTTTGACATATGTTGAAATAATAGAGTTGGACATTTTACAGGACAGGGGCGAATGTTCACCAACTCATCACCATAGCACGGAGTCTGGATGGGACGAGGCCCACTGTGCCGTGTGTGCAGTAGGTAATTACTTAGTACATGTGGAGAGACACTTTTGAAGGGCTGACAGCTTAAATCAGCACTCAGGACTTTGGACCGGATCCAGATTTAATATCGTCAGGGATTTACGCACGCAAGGTGCGTAAATCACCTGACTGAACTGGAGGGCGCATGCGTGCAGGGATACTATAGTAATCCTAGCGTTTAAAGAATCAGACGGAACTTTGTTCCGTCTGAGCCCATTTGCGTTCAAATGGGCTGTGCTTCCCTTCTGCCCGCTAAAGCGGGCGGGGGGAAGCATGTAAAGTGCACAGGGGGGGAGGGGGCTCGCTGATCCGCCCGTCGCATTTAAGGCAGGCTTATGGCAGCGTAAGCTGCCATAAAGCCCGCACGACAGAGGGGAGTGACAGGGGGTGTGCACTCCCCCCTGTCTCGCGTAATTTCAGACCCCCGCGCGCACGGAAAGCACGCGGGGGTCTGGATCCTGTCCTTTATTCTTAACTACAATTTTTTTTACTTATGTGCCTAATTATAAGTGCAGTGCTACTGCGCACGCGTAGTAACTATTTTACGCAATCTACGTAACAAAACACTACTTAGATAGTGTATAATAGTTACTATGCGTGCACAGTAGCACTGCACTTATAACTAGGCACATAAGTTAAAAAAATTGTAGTTCAGAATCCGGTCTTCAGTGCTTTATGTATGAGTGCTGTGTACTGTTTATAAATACATTGCTGTATGATCTTAGCTTTTAGCTGCTGGCAATGCAATACATAAGCATACATGGAGTGTTGAGTACTGTATTAAGCTAATAACTTGCACCCCCTGCACCAATCGTAGTCATGCAACTGCTACAGGCACTTTCACTGCATTGGATTCAAAGGCTGGCTGGCTGGCAGCTTTTAGTCTACGGCGAGAATACAAGCAAGAGGCCCCAGATCAGACCCAAATAGCTCGAGCTATCCATCAATCAGCATGCGGACAGCCGTACACTACGCTGATTGGTGGATTGTTTAAACCATCCACCAATCAACATGCTAACATCCATTTACTCTACCTGCTAGGAATACTGCCTGGCTGCTCTGATTATGGGGACTATTTACAGAGATCAGTTTCGTGCAATAATACCTGTTTTCATGTGAAACGGGCATTATTGCAGGAAAATTAAGTATAATATATTTACAAACCATGCATCGCCATGGAAACAGTAGTTTGAACTGTATTGATGTACATAATGCATCACCCTGTCAGCCCATTCTTTTCAGAGTGGGCCAGTGGTTTGTTATATTTACAAAGCCTGGGAGCAGAGTTTTACACTCCGCTCCTGGCGTAAAACTAACGCCAGCTCAGGATAGGGTTGGGGGTAAGTGTTCCAGCGATCTCCCTATATGCCCCTCTTTTCCTCCCCCCTAATAGCTATTATTAGGGGGTGGAAAAAGGGGGCATGTAAGGGTAGAGTGTATAAAAGTAATAAATAGTTTTCTTTTTAATTTTTAACATAAAAATAAATATATACAATTAAAATATTAATAAAAGTAAAGAAAAAAGCAAAATACTTACCTATCCGGGAGCAGCGCCCACCTCTGAAGATTTCAGAGTCCCGATAGGAAGACACTGTGCATGCGCAGTGGTTTTTATACCGGGACTTGAAATTTTCATAGTCCCGCGATGGAGTCTCTGCACATGCACAGGACTTCATTCATATGAAGTATGAATGAAATGTACTGCGAATGAGCACAGAGATCATCGCGGGAACTCGCAGGGTAAGTAAGTTTTAGTAAATTTGATGAACAAAGCTGCCAGGCTCGCTGTGAGAAGCCTTAATTCATTTAAAAATGAAGACCTATGTAACTAGACCCCAATGTGTATTCTACAGTCAGCATGGCCAGGGAGCACCTTTTTCTACATGCCTGTTAGTTGACAGCTCTATGCACTGAGTGAGTGGTCACACACTAAATGGAGAGTGTATATCAAAAAAACCCTGGTGGCAGTAGCCCAGGGGAGGAGATGTCCCCTACTCCCAGCCAGGTCTGGGCCTCCGCTTAGAAGTCCCTATTTAGATGGGGCCGTTTTCTCTCAGCCAGTTTCGAACCAGCTGGGATTTCGATTGCATACGCCTCGATGAGGCATAGCTATCGATCCACGGAGCACTGAGCTTTTGGTGCTCCGAAAGTAAAGGAAAAAAAGTACCACACTCCTTTCCCTAATTCTAACCCTAACCCTCCCCTCTCATTCCCTTAAACCTAACCTTCCCTTCCCCACAGCCTGACCCTAACCCTCCATCTCCTGCAGCCTAGCCCTAACCCAGGGCCGGCAACAGAAATCTTGGGGCCCGTCACACTCAATTTTTTTCGAGCCCCCCCCCTCTCTATCACACACACACAGAGCACCCCACATACATAAACAAACACAGTGCACCCCATATACATATATACACTTACAGTTCACTCTATATACATATAGACACACACAGTGCACCCCACATACATAACCACACACACACAGTGCACTCTATATACATATATATACACACACGCACAGTGTGACGCAAAATACATGAATTATATACATAAATTAAACTACAAACCTACCTTACACTGTATTTTGATGGACTCATTTCCTTCTCCTGTTGCATCTGGTCTGCAATCCTGGGACAGCGCAATTCCCTGCATTATACAATACAGAAGAGAAGCACAAACCATGACTGACACTGACACACACACTCCCACAACTACAAATAACTGTCACACACACAAATATACATAACTACTGTGACACACACACAAATACACATAACTATTGTCACACACACAAATACACATAACTATTGTCACACACACAAATACACATAACTATTGTCACACACACAAATACACATAACTATTGTCACACACACAAATACACATAACTATTGTCACACACACAAATACACATAACTATTGTCACACACACAAATACACATAACTATTGTCACACACACAAATACACATAACTATTGTCACACACACAAATACACATAACTATTGTCACACACACAAATACACATAACTATTGTCACACACACAAATACACATAACTATTGTCACACACACAAATACACATAACTATTGTCACACACACAAATACACATAACTATTGTCACACACACAAATACACATAACTATTGTCACACACACAAATACACATAACTATTGTCACACACACAAATACACATAACTATTGTCACACACACAAATACACATAACTATTGTCACACACACAAATACACATAACTATTGTCACACACACAAATACACATAACTATTGTCACACACACAAATACACATAACTATTGTCACACACACAAATACACATAACTATTGTCACACACACAAATACACATAACTATTGTCACACACACAAATACACATAACTATTGTCACACACACAAATACACATAACTATTGTCACACACACAAATACACATAACTATTGTCACACACACAAATACACATAACTATTGTCACACACACAAATACACATAACTATTGTCACACACACAAATACACATAACTATTGTCACACACACAAATACACATAACTATTGTCACACACACAAATACACATAACTATTGTCACACACACAAATACACATAACTATTGTCACACACACAAATACACATAACTATTGTCACACACACAAATACACATAACTATTGTCACACACACAAATACACATAACTATTGTCACACACACAAATACACATAACTATTGTCACACACACAAATACACATAACTATTGTCACACACACAAATACACATAACTATTGTCACACACACAAATACACATAACTATTGTCACACACACAAATACACATAACTATTGTCACACACACAAATACACATAACTATTGTCACACACACAAATACACATAACTATTGTCACACACACAAATACACATAACTATTGTCACACACACAAATACACATAACTATTGTCACACACACAAATACACATAACTATTGTCACACACACAAATACACATAACTATTGTCACACACACAAATACACATAACTATTGTCACACACACAAATACACATAACTATTGTCACACACACAAATACACATAACTATTGTCACACACACAAATACACATAACTATTGTCACACACACAAATACACATAACTATTGTCACACACACAAATACACATAACTATTGTCACACACACAAATACACATAACTATTGTCACACACACAAATACACATAACTATTGTCACACACACAATAAACACATACACTCACATGCACAGTACACTCTATGCATACACATATAGTGCAACCCAGATACACTCACATGCACAGTACACTCCATGCATACACACACTTGTACCTGTTAGATCCTGCAGTTAGCAGCTCCGCAGAGACAGGAAAGGAGGAGGAACCCTCTTACAGTTACCAGATAGCTGCTTCTGTCCCACTTAGCAACAGGCAGCCTTGCAATTGGCTACCTGTTGCTCTGTAGCAACGGCTGGGATCGCCCCCTGGCAACTGTAAGACGAACTCTTCTGTAGGTGTGATGGCTCTGTCTCCCTTCATTAGCTGTATTCTGATCCTGTGCTGCGGAGGCCTCTCAGGAGAAGTGTGTTACTGAGAGAGGCCTCTGCAGTACAGGAGTCAGGACCTGCACTCAGCCAATGACCGGACGCAGCAGCTCTGATCTACAAAGTTAATAGACAGGGAGGACAGTGAGCTGCCGCTGGGCCCCTCTGAACCACGAGGCCCGTCATAAGTGTCCCCCTAGTCCCCCCCTGTTGCCGGGCCTGCCCTAACCATTACTTTCCCTGCACCCTGAAGAGGTTACTCACCTTTCCCTGCGGTCCTGCAGTAGCGTCGGCGGTGGGATATCTAAAGTGGGGAGTATTCAAAATAGGGAAATCCAAAAAGGTACTTTTTGATGTCCCTATTTCGGAAATCTGAATTTCTAACCAGTAACTGCAACCGCTCCCAGCCCATCCCACCACTGTTTAATCTGTAAATTAGAGTAAACAACCTCTCAACTCTAATTCTGTTATTAAAGTTGAAATATGCCTTTCCTTATAGTTCAGTGTTGTTGTTTTTAGGTCTACACTTGCACCTGTTTTGCTCTTACTCTCAAACTTTGGATTAGCCCTGAGAAGTGATCTCTCCACCATACCAACTTCAGTCATATGGATTTAGAACTTAGATTAGTAAATGGCCTCTGCTCCTCATTAAAAAAACATTGGTGCTAGAGAAAATGTGGTAAAAACTTATATATCTTTAATATGTTTGCTGATACCCCTGTACTATTTTTTTTTTATTAAAATGTCTGAGCACAGCAATTTTTGGGCTATTTTATAACATTTCATAAAGAATTATGAAGCCCTTCACACACAGCCTGATTCAGAATAATGAACTTATTAGCAATTTGCAATAAAAAGGCGATATGCCTAAATTCAAAGCTATACAGATCTTTTTAAGAAATGCAATCATCTGCTGTTGAATGTGCAAATGCAGTCAATATTAACATTGCAATAGGGGTTTAACATGAGGAAACTGATGCATCTCCCAAACTATGGGGTGGGTGTAAGATGTTTATTTTGTATTTGTTCTATGAACTTGAATAAAGTAGCAGCCATAACAAGAATCCATTTTGTTTTAAGCAGCCATGTTATTTATTGCTTCAATTAATATTAGTTTATTCATGTTTAAAAAAAATAATTAGTAGCAGTGTACAGAGAATAGAAACCCCTTGAGGAATGTATTGATAAGGAATGTGTATCACAGGATGGTCCTGAGAATTATAGCCTTGGATAGGGGAAGATACTGTATGCACGTGGTTTGCCTAGAAAATAATTGAATGTTTTATGCTATAAAAAGACAGTTTGAGGTTTAAGCTCTGTGTGAACCAATTTCTTTAGATACTAGATGATAAGAGTTAGATTTGTTAGTTTCCAATTAACTTGTATTATGACAACAGTTTGATATTTTTTCTTTATAATAACGGCATATCCGACATACTCTAATACGTTGTGTGTTTTCACATTCTTTTAGCTGTAATAGTTACGTTTAATTGAGATATACAGTTCTGCGAATCATAGAACGTTATGCAGATTAGGTTTCCTCCTAAAAGTCTAATGATCTGATGAGTGCTATAAATATATAATCTTAACTGCAGTAAAGTAGAACAAGTTATTTTTTTTGAACTAAACAAACCTCTGTTTGTCAATTTGTTCTCTGGTACTATATTGATGATAACTCTGTGATTGCTGACTAAACTCGTTGGATCCATGGATCTACATGAGCTGGTAGAGTCCACAGGTCTGACATCAGAATCCCTTGTGTTTGCCTTTAGATTGTAATACCTAGACTGTCTACATCTATGAATTGCAGTAAACAGCTACATACATTTTTTTCTGCACCGTGCAAACAATGATGAAACAAAATGCACTGTAACATACATTCCACTCTGTCAGGCCCACTCTAAGTATATTTTATTTATGTTATTTTAGAATTTCTGACCTGAGTCACACAAGTGGTGTCCTTAAGATCCCTTATTCTCTCTTACTTTTAATGGAAAATTCTGCAAATTGACAGTTAAATGGTTACACAATAAAAGAGCAGAAATATTTAAAGCTTTTTTATTTTACAGTATTATATGGATTCCATCAGTTGTATACTTGTAACAAACTCTTTTAAACATATGATTGCATGCATCATTTTTATAGAATATTATGCTAATTTATCTGTGCCTTTTACATTTATGTTTGTTTGAAAGTGTTTGTTTGCTCATTTAAAATGTCCTATAGTTCTTGATTGGTACCACAGGGGTTTATACAGTACCATTCAGCTAATTTTAAAGATATTTGGACTGGATGCCAACTTTTCAGTTCCCCCTTGTTTCTGTGTAAGGCTTACAATACTCCATAATACCATCTAAAGTCATACTATGGGGGCAAATGTAGTCCTAATACTCATTTGACTTCATATTCCCATAGGA
>WWET01002664.1:12824-26553 GCA_011038615.1 Limnodynastes dumerilii | reverse complement strand
TTGTCATTGGTGCTTCAGTGGATAAAAGGGGGCATACATTGATGGTTCAGGGGATCGCTAAGAAAAAAAAAAAAAGCAGTCAGGAATCAGTTTGATTCCTGTCACTCACCCCTCTCTGGTCCAATCAGGGACAGAGGGGGGCGGGCTTAAGCTGTTCATCGCAGGGATCTCCCTGCGAACAGCTACTAACGCCAGCCTGAGTTAGAAACTCCGCTTCACCACCCCTTCACCGCTGTGTAAATATGCGGAACAGGGGGAGCCCGTTCACATGAACGGGCCCGTGATGGCAGGAGAAGGAGTCCTGCATCGTCATGGAAACGATAGTTTCCACTGGCGATGCAGGGTTTTTAAATATGAGAAAGGACATTTTGAAGCGATAAGGGCAGTTTTCTATTGAAAACTGCCCCTATCACTCCAAAATGAACTCTGTAAATAGAGCCCAATGCATCTACTGACTAGTATTTCACAATTCAATAATGAGATGTATAGTAAACTGTGCAATGCAGGTGATTATATAAATGTTCCATCTCTGCAAATTATAATCAACTTCAAAAGCAAAAACGACCCTATAGTGACTGTTAAATCTTTGAGTTCCAGTTCAGCCATGAAAATGTGGAGGCTGACAGTTTAGCACGGTCCACCTAGGCTTGGTGTTCCGCTGCTGTCACTGGTCCCAGTGACAGTACTTCCACCCAAATGACCGCCACCCAAAACATATAGCATCCTAGTATCCACCACCCAATACATACAGCATCCTAATAACTACTACCCAATACATAGAGCATCCTCGTGACCAGCACCCAATACATACAGCATCCTAGTGACCACCACCCAATAAATAAAGCATCCTAGTGACCACCATGCAATATATGCAACATCCTAATGATTACCTATGACAGTCAACATCCTAGCTTTTTTCAAATAAAAACAGGCTGTTGAGTGGCCTCCAGTGGCCACTGGCATACCAGGGAATTTCTCAGTAAGTCCTATGACCAGTACACCCCTGGAGGTCAGTGTTCCTAGGGAGGATGTTAAATAAATACATTTAAGGTATGCCTATAAATGCATAACCCCTTAACAAGACAAAAGTATATACCTTTCAAACCCATGGGACTGATATTGAATTACCACCTGACAACAGTAAATGTATTTTTGGTGATTGAAAAAGTTCTTATTAGTTTTAGTTCCTTGCTATAATAATTTGGCTGATATCATTGTTTTTGCTATGTTCTTGCTAGGTTATCAATAACAAATCATTAAACTGTATAACTACTGTTATTTTTTTAATTGTAATATTATTTTATAAACATTTTTTGAAAACAATTACTAGTTTATGTCTTTAAACACAAAAAAATAAGACAATAAAAAATAAGATAAAATATCTGCAAGCTCTGTGCAATGTATTTTTGGCCTAGGTAATTTCATAGATAACCTTTGTATGATTTTTTTCCCCAGTCTTTCACCTTTTTGGATTAATATAATCATACAGGCACACAATATGTTGTTCCATATGCTTTCCTCTCAAATGTCTTTTTTTTAGCAAAACAAGTTGCCAGCTTTTATTTAAGCTGCCAAATAGGCATTAAAGCCATGGTCTTTACTCACTGGAAGACTGGGATTTGTTCCACAAATCTACAGCTAGAGTATTACTTTGAAAAGTTAACACCTGGTTTTAGACTAAACTAAAAGCAGTACAGTGTCTTGAGAGTGTTGTGTAGGAAGATACTGTAAACAATGCCAGTGTGATCAGAAGCTACTTATGACTGCAAAACTAACATTAAGATTGACTCCCCCATCAGTGACTTTTATAGGGCAACACAGCTAGTACTGGTGCACCCACCCATTTTGGGCTTTGGTTTTCTTTAAACATCCCAAAGTTGAGTCATTTAGTCTGTGCTTAGGTCATACCACCCACCATAATTAGTACCCTTTACCCTTCTTTACCTAAAATAATCAGGCCTCCTTTGTTAAAAAGGACTCTGAAAAGTCTGTAGGGGGTGGGGTTGTTCTACAAACCCCATCCTCTGGGACTTGGTGTCTTCTATCAACCCCACTCTAACAGGTGCCAGACTTCCGCTTCAGACACTATATGACAAAGACCATTTTCTGTAGCTAAACTAGCACAAAGGTTAAGGGAGATAAAACTCCTCGGCTTACCACCACTGCACCAAAAGGAATATACCATACAAACTGCACTGCCTTCCAGACAACACTTACAAATCACATCACAGAGACTCTTACACAGAGAGTATACGGTTTATGCCTGCATGACTGCCGTCACTGCTGTGTGTAATCCAATACTACAGCATGACCTTGTCCCTATCTGTGCTGTGGGTTATAACCTGCATCTATAATGTGATAGCAGTTAACACATTACTGTGCAAAACATAATTACGTTACTGCATTGCATTAACTCTTACCCAATAAATTGAACATTGGTTCTAGATACGCTTGTGAACTAACATCCTTTTCCAACACTGCTGACACCTTCGCAGTCACCAGAACGTTCTGTCAATATTAAATTCCCTTTTGGTCCAAACAATGCTGTGACATTTACTATCACTAAGGTACTTATGCAAACATGAAAAGTAGAAGTGCTCCATGAACTAAAAGATAGCTGTGACCTTCTTTACATGACTTTCCTTAGTGAAATCTACTCGTATAGTAAGCACATATAGTTTCTGAGCAAAATAGGAAGACAAATTCTGAAGCTATGAATGTGAATGCAAATAATAAGCAGCATGGTGTTAACATGTGTTCCCTCTCATTTGTAGGCATTATTCCATGCAGGTATAACTCTTTGCTCTGCTGGACTTACTACTTAAGTGCCTCATATAAACCCCTTGCTCATTGCATTCCCTTGTCTGAGCAACAGGTTTCCATGGCCTGCTGACTTGTGTCCTCAAGCTCACTTGTGTGTACTGGTTCCCTGGTTCTTGGTAATGAATATTGTTCTTAGTCCCAGTCTCTGCTGTATTTGTGTCTCCAGGAGTCACACTAAATGTGCTTCTGGTTCATAATAGCTTTACCTGGATACATGGTTCTCTGTATATCATGTATGTGCAGTTTATGATATCCCCTTATCTCCGGTTGATACTCTGCTTGTGTCTTCTGGTTCCAGTTAACATTGTTCTTTTGGCTGCCTTAGCCCCTGTGCCTCTGGTTTAATCAATTCTAGTGTCCTTGCTTCCAGTCTCAGCATCAAGCCTCAGTAGCCACACCTCGGTTATCTGCCTGCAGTACTCTTGTTCACCTCGAAACTAATCACCATCTTAGCATTTGTGAGATTGTCCAGTGGGTGTTGATCTGCTACTTTCCTGCAGCCAAGTCCATCCCCACTATCAAGGAACATGAGGTTTTTTAGACTCCATGGGCCTGATCCAGACTACGCATGAGAGCGGAGCGTATTATCGCTCCATCGTAAAATCTTTCACTCCCACGACACTCCCCTTACCTTTACCTCCGTACGCCGGCTGAACCCTACCTTAACTTTTCCCGGCGCCGGAACGAATTCTCGTAGCGATGCGCTGATCGTACCGAACTAAGCACGCCCATACTGTACAAATTAAATGGCTCGCCCTGCCTACATTCCCTAACTCCAGCGTCCGTACTAACTAAGTAATATAAACACGCCCCGTCGTCGGAAAAAACGCAAAGAATACGGACGCCTGAATCGCCACTACGAAAAGGTCTTTGGAACGACCGGAAGTTGTCACTCTGCACATGCGCAGTGCGTTTTTTCTGCCGAATTTACGCTTACGACCAGCGTACGTTCGCTTGCGAGCGTAGGTCTGGATCAGATCCCATGCCTCTGGGTTGGCATGGTCCATTTTATTAGATCGGCTCTGAACTCAGTGAGTGACAATAATTAGTGTAAGAGGTGACATCAAGAAGCACAATTAGTTTAGGTGTAAAAAAGCTTAATTTTGGTAACATGATAAGTGTGGGGAATGGGTAGTAGACAAATATTCAAGAATACCATAAGCGGTTGGCTGTATTATAAAATAAACTTGGATTTATGTTTTATTTTAGAGTTTTGTATAGCATTCTTCTTCCTCTTCCATCATCCCCATAATATTATCATTTTGATTTGTTGTTCTTTTATGTCTGCTGAATTTGTCTCTATTTTGTATTATATAGAATGTTAGAATAACTGCCAAAACATAACATAAAAGGATTTTTAGCTTGGTTAGGTATGCTTATGTGATAATTTAATAGCACAATGGTAATGGTCTAATGTTGCTTCTATGCAAGTGTCCATAGTTATCCAAGGCTTGAACATTAACTCTGGGAAGTCCCCACCATCACTTGCCAGCTTCAGAACAATGTGTAATCTGCTTACCTGTGTACATCTCCAGGCTCTGCCATATGTGCATTGGGCCATCCTCAGGGAAGGGCTTCCAGGAATTCTGCCACGGGCCCAGAGAGAGAGGAAGCCCATCGATACTCACCATATCTCTCCAGCAGCAGGTATAGGTGGTATCCTACTGCCGATACTTGCGGCCTGAGAGCTGGAGTAGGCTACAGAACAGAAGGCTGATGTGCATGGAAGGTGTTCTCTGCGCATCCTCCTGTTGTGAATCTTAACTGCAGGTGAGCAGCACTTTGTCCCCTAATGTGAGGTCACATACCCAAAACTCTTGGTGGTACTTTTAACATTGCAAACTGCAGCTTGTGCACCCAGGATTACAAACTTCAGGCTGTGCTTTTAGCTTTGCAAGCTTCTGTCTATCCAGCACCGAAAGCTCCAGCCTGTATTGCAATATACTAAAGTATATATGGGTTATGAAGGGTGCCATCTTCAGATCCATAATATATCCAACATGTAATACATAAGAACTATGTTAGAAGTCTGGAGATGGCACATATTTATGTGCTTATACAGTTTTGTGAAACCTATTATATAATATGAGGTGGGATGCAGAAAATGGTATAAAAGGAGAAAATGTCTGAACTGGGAATGAACGATGATAAATACCCAGCTGCTATGCAGGCACAGCAGACATATAGTAGATTTTTGTCGATGAAGGTATTGAGGTAGTTTGGGGGATGGGCCTGGGGGTTGGGTTCATCACAGTGGGGAAAAAAGAGTGTAGCCAGGCTGGGATCCAGCCTTCTTCTAGATTTTTTGTCCCTCCCTTCCTATAGTCACTTTTATTAACCTGTTGCTTTCTATCCTGATGGGGCATAGGCTGGCGGTAGCAGTGGGGGCGTCAGCATATTTGGCACTAGTCCCAGGGTGTAAGGTATGGTACAGGAAAGACACACCCCTTCAGGGTTCCCGGTTTGCCTCCCCGGTTTTCCCCAGGGTGTGCTATTATGACAAGGGTTGTGTTCTTGCATTGACCATTACCTCCAGAGCGCTGAGGGCTGTTTCTGTCCTCCATTACGCTTTGCCTCCTCTTAGCTGACTACCCACCGGCTATGACGCCACCTTTTTCTATGGTTAAATTCATAGTCCATTTAATTAATTGATCAATATATCTATGCCATCCTTTCAAAGCCATATTGTTGTCCTTGTGGTAATTTTCTGTATGCATGTTGTGAATGCCATAGTCAGCCGTTGGTAGTTTAGGTTGTAGGTAATGTGTGCCATCTCCAGACTTCTAATATTATTGGAAACCCCCTTTAAAAATCTTTAAAAATTTCTTATTGCAAGAACTTTTGTATGGAATCTCATAGCAAATCCTCATCTGCAATTCTTTTAACAAGTCTTCGTTTGCGCGATGTCATTGCAATTTCTTGTGTGCACAAATCTAATACAAGCCCTCGTTAGCACACCTCTGACAATTTCTGTCCTCTGTCTCCCTGTGGGTTCCTTATTATGAGCGAGAACCACCTTAAAGCTCCCACCTTTTACTTTCAACCCTCTTCCATCCGCATAAGGGGTCCCGACCTGGATAACTAAAATCCAGAGACCCTGACAAGTTTATTGTGTAACTATATGAATAGCTAATCTTTTAGACTTTTCCCACAATAAGGATATTTTATAGAGATTGTATCTTGTTTTGGTAAAGGGGTTGAATTCTTTCTTAGATGGAGCTGCAGGATCAGAAATTTTCATTACCCCCTTGGCCGTTCAGTTCAGTCATTAAAGTGTACAACTGTGTGATGAAATTTGTGTTTTATTGGATCAGTTGGATCAGTTGTGTGCTATGTAATTAGTGACTGCGCATTTAGTGTTGTGTATGGATAAGGCGAAGTTAGACCCTTTTATTTAATGCAATTAACATTTGTTGGAATTCCTGTGAATTGCAGGAAAATTAGGTGAGGACGGGCTTCATGTTATAAGTTGTGATAAGAAACTTAGGTTATTATATATAGTGAGTTAGTACTGCCTTTCCTTTACAACCTTTATAGAATATTATGTATTGTTAAGTTTAGAAAAGTCAATTGCCATCTTTATCCTCTTGTAGTGTATAATTATTTAATGTAAAAGGTTTAAGTTAATCTAGAGCAACCAAATACTAAGCTGTATTTGTAAGCGATATATACAACAAGTACATAAAAACATAGAAAAAAAACTCGGGTATGCCACCAAATAAAAGTTTTAAAGCATTTGAATTAGATACTCACACAGTAAAGTTAGACAAGAATGCAGAAAGCTAACATATTGCTTGTTAAGACTTACATCTAAAATGTAAAGAAAAAAGTAATTGAAGAAATATAACAAAACAAACGCTCTTTGAACAAAAAAAAAAAAAAAAACCTGTCAGCTTTTTCCTCTTTCCTTCTACAAGAAATTTTTCAATACAACTTTGGATAGAATACCCAGAATACATGCTATTGATCTCTATGAAGTGGTGGTAAAAGAATGAACGCACCAGCACAAAAGCAATAGTCACAATACAAACCTAGTAAGCAAACCTTGTTTCAGCAGAATAGAGCAGTAAGCATGTCAAGAATTTTGAAGTAGAAAACAGAATACCTTTTAACGCTTTTTAAGTTTGTTTGTTGAATCCATAATACTTAGAAACATTTTAAACATATTTTGTATTTACCAGGATCCAGACAAAAATATATGCTCAATGACATAGCACATCTCTGCATTCTTTAGTACTGTGCATATCCAGACCAAATTTGCACACAATTATGGTGATCCAGATCCAAAGCAAGCCCCATATTGGCCTGATGTGTCCTTACCTAACCTGTCATCCTTGCCTAAGGATCCATGATGCAGTTGCATGAATTTTTAAGGAATTAAATCCTTTATCAAATTGTGTGTTTACAGAAAGCAGGATGTGTTCATTTTTGCCTTCAGATCTGGACCAGGCTCTTATAGATGTTACATAATGCATAATGCATACTAAATTTAACTTTTACCCAGGAGTATTGTGTGTATTGTAGTATGAACATGCATGCTACAGTGCCCCCCTCCTGTTCTGAAGTGCACTAATTCTTACTAATGTCTTTAGTAATGCTGCAAAAGTAATGTTTGTGATGGTCAGGTGAATGAACTTGATATTAAAACTATCCCTATATGGATAACTTATTGGCATGGGATAAAAAAAATCAGTCTGGCAATAATTGCAGATGGCGAAATTGGATGGGAATGACACATTTTTTAAACCCATTTATCAACATACCCAATATTATCCAGCTGATTTTAATAGGATTATTGTTAGTATATGATCTAGAAAGTCCTGAAGGATGCTTATCAGTGTTTAACAAAAGACACCCTAGAACATACATTTTTTTTAGGGTTTTATAAAATAATTGTTTATTGTCTTGTTTATTAAAAATGATTCCAGAACCCCTTGACTGAAATAAATATAAGTTAGTATACTGATTCCTAAAAATTCTGTTGTTACTACTTTAGGACATTAAATTATCTTGCAATCTAAATTTTCTTCCAAACTATTTGTCTCAGAATCATTGAAATTAATTTAAAATTTTAAAGAGGTTCTTAAACCAATCTATTAAAGTGATTTTAAACAGTGAAAAAGTGTATTGAATATTGTAACCTTAAACTATAAAATAAAAAAAACTTTATTTTATTGGTTTAAATATTTTTAGGTGTAAATGTAACTGTTTCTCTTAGTTCGCACTTGTAGGATCCAGTCCTGTCACATAATAGATGCAAATCTTTATTTAGTTATTTCCTGGAAATGATTTCTGTTTCACATAATAAGGGAACGTTTTATCTTTTTTCCCAAAAGACTCAATTGTTTTAAAAAGTTTTCAAGATTGAACTAAATTGTTTTATGTTTTGCATGATTATAGACATTTTTCTTTAAACAAAAATGCATTTCTAACACTAAAAAGTTTGTTTGGGAGGAGGAGGGGAGTAAAAGGTCATTTACCTATTTACTATTGAAATAGATCAGAATACTCAAAGGGCCTCACTACTATAAGGAAAAGCATGGCCATGTGTTTGTGGCCATGCTAATCCTTATAGTAGTGTAAGCAGCAGCCTGATAAGAAGATAGAAGTGTCTAAGCAAATGTGTCATGTGTCCGTAAAAAATGTAAAAATGTTCCAAAATAAACATAGCAATATTACCTGACCTAATACTACATATTAAACCCTGAATAAAATGTGTTAAAAATGTCCCTTAGTGTGTATAGCGATTATAATGGTGGCCACCATTACAAAAAGTACCCTAAAGTGTATGTTAGTGTATAAAGGTGTAATAAAATGATAAATAAATGTCGCGACTCACCGTTTAGCAGTCATCTGTCTTGGGATGACTTGCTTGAATTCTGCTTCTTCTGAACATCTTCTTTCAATGTTGCTTGTAGATGCTTGTCACCTTGCTAGAAGAGGTTCTTCCAGTGCTGGCAGCTGGTCTTCGGCCTCTTCTGGCCCTTTCCACGACGCACCCCTTCTTCCTCCTCGGTGTCCCCGCTACTAATGACCGGTCTATTAAAGTGTAAATCGCTTTCTAGGAAAGCGCCACACACAGGAGGCAATTATTTTTTAAGCCCTTACGAATCGCACTAGAGGCGATTTAGTCAAATTGCCTTTAGTGAATGAACCGTGTTGTATAGATTACATTAGAAAAGTCGGGACTGGGAGGGTAGAGCGATGTTGGTCGATTTGGTGGTGAAAAAAACCCAAAGTCCCGGGACTTTGGCTTTAGTAAATATGATGATGGTGAAAAAACAGCTAAGCCTGGGACTTTGGGCGATTTTGCCAAAATCGATCTTAGTAAATGAGGCCCAAAGGGTTTGATCCAGAGCTACGATGTTGCACTGGGTGTACTAACGCTCATCATAACATCAATGCACTCCCCTTGACACACTCCCGGTCCAGCCTTAATTACACTCTGTTACGCCGGCTGAAGGCTACCCTAACTTCAGCCAGCATAACAGGAGTGTAATTACACCCGAACCTGACCATAACTACCTAAGCCGGCCCTTCCTGCCTCATTACCCTAGTTCCCCCCGCCTTCCTTCCCTAACTGTTGCGTAGTTACGGTGAGGAACACCCCTCAACCGTAACTATGCAACAGTTAGGGACGCCCGATGCAGACTAAAGGATTTCCTTAACTACGCTAAACAGCAGATTTTACGCATACGTAACTACGGTGGCGGGCGGAGGTCTGGATCAGGCCCAAAGTGTTTAAACTTTTTAAGCAAAAATAAGTATTTAGTAAATGGACAGAAGCAGAAATATCCCTATCTGACTCTTGCACTGTGTTTCCTTATAACTCAGAGTTATACACTCTGCTTCTGGCGTAAAACTAACGCCAGCTCAGTCTGGCGTTATGGGTAAGTATTCCAACGATCTCCCCATATACCCCTCTTTTTTCCCCCTAATAGCTGTTATTAGGGGTAGGTAAAAGGGGGCACGTGTAAGAAGTGCCCCCTTCCCTTTATACAGCTGGAATAAACCTAACTGTATAAAGGTTAACATAAAAATAAATAATATACATTTTAAATATTAATAAATGTTAAAAATATAAAGAAAAAAAGAAAAACTTACCTGTCTGGGAGACGCGTCTGATTTCATATCGGGACTCTGACATTTTCAAAGTCCTGCAATGAATGAATGTATGAATGAAATGTCCTGTGATGAGCCTAGAGATCATCGAGGGACCAGCTGGAACAGCTTCTTTAATTAAAAAAGGAAAGTAAATAGACCCCTTTGTTACCAGCTATGCACATAGTTATAGCACAGTGTAATAAATATGTAATTTAATACTATACATTCTAAGCTAAATAGTGCTAAATCAGAATCTGCAGCCATAAATATTGCTACAGACAAATTAAAAACTCTTATACAAAGATGTGTGGAGTACCTCCAGAGCCACTAACTGAGAGTCGCAATATAGAGCTTTTAAATTCCACCCAAGCGGATCTCAACTAGGTTAAAAATGCCTTGAGGAAAACTTCTGCAGTTAAAACTTGTTGGTATTCAGTGTACATTAAAGAAGTAGTCCATTCTTGAGATCCTGGGCTTAAATTACAGATAGGGGTGTCCAGAGCCCTTGCTGTATCTATACTGAAGAACCAGAACACCATGGAGTGGATCCTTATAGGAACAATTCTAGACTGGTGGTGTCAACTTTTGAGGGGATTTTATCTAAACTTCCATTTATGACTATTTGGAACATTGACGTTTAAAAAGAAACATTCTTTTACCTTGGACTATTAAGTTTATAGAGTCATGTTGTTTTTTTAGCCCTTTTTTATTTTATAGATTTTTTAAATAAATGATTTGAATTTTAAAGATTTTAAAAATCCTTGAATTTCTTGACCTTAAGGATTATTCTCATAATGTAGTGCACATCATCTAATCTACAATTTTGGAAATCTTTATTATACCGATATTATGGGGTCTTTTTATTGCATGACATATGGATCAATAATGGAGAAAGACCTGATCGTTTAGGAAAAGGAGTATTAAGAAAAGATAGAGGATCGCCTCATCAAAGAATCATTTACCTACAAATTTTGTGACTATTTTTTTCTTTTTTCTTTATTTTTGGCACAGAAATAATATATAACGTTGTTTTTTATATTATATTTTTTTATATCGCATATATTTACAATTGTTATTAATTATCTGTTAATATATAATGCAACCACAGTTATTTTTATTTGTCCACATTTTAGTGTAATGTAGTGTATATTTTCCCAAAACATATATTTATTGTTTTAACTAAAAACTCTCACTACATGTAATTCTGTCTGGGTAAACACATTCCAAAAAAAGATGAGCTATTTAATGCCAACTTATTCCCTGCAACGGCAGCCAAAATACTGATAATCAAGAAACTAGCTTAATACCGAATTATCTCCCTATGCTGTTTGTCTCCTAAGAGAAATCAATTGATTTTGGCATGTAAAAGTATTATTGCCAGGCATCCAAAGCTCTAAATCCCTTAAATATGTAATACTAAGCAACAAAACATAAGTAGCCCATTTCACTGCAGTTTCTTTACAGACTAGCTTGTCACAGTAAAGTCTCTGGGCATTTAAAACATATTACAACCAATCATAATTCCCAACATCATAGCCTAATTATCCAATTATTTACTTCCAGAAATAAAAACAACAACAAATGTGTGTGCCTGAGTGAGTGAGTGAGTGAGTGAGTGAGTGAGTGAGTGAGTGAGTGAATGAGCAATTCACAGGGGCCCCTACCAACCCATTCACATGAATAAAAATGTATCCACAACTTGTAAACATTATAAGCCTTGAAATACACAAACATAACATCATATAAATGTTAATTCGTTATACTGTGTCCTCTTACATAACACTACTCCTTCATCACACATGCACGGATGTGCATCCTTGAATAGCCCGTAGTCAAATGAGCATGTGCGATTCCGCATCGCACATGCTCGGAACTCTGAATCAGCCCCATTGTGTGCATCTAAAGCACACCCATGTGTTTCTACAGCCATCCAATCTCCCCTCCTTGTGTGTCCTGCAATCCTTCCTTCCACATTAGGTGTGTCTAGCCAGCCTTCTACCTACTCCTTATGTGCATCCAGCCAACCTTATTTCCCTCCACCCCCTATGTGTTCAGAAAACCTTTGCCCCCTCCTTATGTGTAACAAAGCAATAAAAAACCCCTTTCAGCTGCGCACAAATCTCACAGCTGCACCCTTCACGATGAGAGGGAATTTCACTTAATCCCTCCCAAAAATAACCAAAAGGTAAATGAATCTGAATATACCGAAATCCTTTTATGGAAGCGCTTCTAGGTAGATGTTCTAGAGGGGTCCATATGTTCATATATTAAATGTCAAATATCTCTGATTTCTTCCTAATTCCTTTATTTGTTCCTCCTTGATATGGATTTTCTTTGCTCTTTAAATATGTTCATACGTCCCTAGAAGTGACAAAAAGAGGGCTCCCCTAGTGTAATACTGTTAGGGTTCAAACTAATTCTGTACATAGAGTTATCTCACTCACATTTGTTGTGTCTTGAATGTTGGCATCAATATATTTAAAACCTTTCTTTCTTTCCTTCCAGCGACCTTCTGTTATCTTCCAAGGGACAGCGGGAAAAAAAAGAAAGGAACTCCTGGTGTAGTATCTTCAACCCACAGTGAGTACTCTCAATTTCAATGTTCTACTCACACTTTGTCTCTCTTGCAAGTTTTCATATATAGTAAATTCTCTCTCCAACCGCCTTTCTCCAAGTGAAGTCCATGGAACCTCTCTAACGTCCCAACCTTGGAAGAGGGAACAGCAAACAACAGGAAACACCACCTGTGGGGGATATCATGAATGCAATGGTAATATAACAAACCAAGCAAACATGGTACATAAAACGCTTAACCGCTTCTTCCTTGAAGAAGCAATAAGTGAAACACGTGTCGGTGTAGAGCGGTGGTCGAGGCAAATCTTTTTGTACCCTGATATAAAGTCCTTTATTTCTAACTAGTGGGCTTAAAATGATCCCTAGATCATTTGGCCAACATCAATAAGCTCTCACTGTGGATTGCTCCACACATCTCTCACAGGACATGGTGAGAAGAGACTGGAAGGACATCTTTGAGAGGCTGCGCCCCAAGAAGGCATTAGAAACCAACCTGCTCTGATGCTGTTCTCAGATGCTTTCATGGCTCCAATCGCAATCAAGGCGCAATCTTGGATCCAATGGGACCCATTTTACAGCAACCATTTTCAATTTGTCAGACAACAGACAGCAGTGGGGGTAAGCAAATACACCACACTTAGCTCCCAATTTGGAGCTCATGACACATGCAGCATGACTGAGAATAGCATGCTGGGACAGGCCATCTTATGCCAGCCCCTGATGAGACATCAAAAGAGGCCCATCTCCAAAGACACAGAAATCCAACCAACAGACAGGGAGCCCTAAAATAGGGATTAACTGTCACACTGTCATCCTCAGTTATTGTCATCCTCAGTTATTTACACCTACAAGTGGAACTGCTTCACCATTCCCCATCCTTTTCCCCCAGGCCTCTCTAACTGGAATTAATTCCCTTCTCCCCATAGTACCTTTGTTAATGCAGCATGCCTGCACCACCTCACTGACTGGGAACAACAGCTCCAGACCACCTCTTCATGGCATCTAACGGATGATTATACTTAGTCAAGATGTGCTAAGTATCATGCGTAATCAATCCTTTTTTTAGAGAGTACCAGTTACCCATTATGGAACCACTTGCAGTGGTTTTGGGGGTGATTCAGAGATGCGATTGCGAAAAGATCGCAAATATACGCACCTTAGGTAAGATCTTACCAGGTTACAGCCCACTGCATAAACAGTCACTCCCCTTGCAAACAGGATCTTAGAG
>WWET01002664.1:0-11364 GCA_011038615.1 Limnodynastes dumerilii | reverse complement strand
GGACACACACATGGCTGACATCGTTAGCCATGCTGCCACTGATATTATTACAAGGCTCATCATTTCTGAGCCTTGTAGTTAGATCAGGACAGCATGGCTAACGATTTCAGCCATGCTGCACTTAGGGCCTCATTTAAAACATGCGATTTGCAGGTCGTGAGACGATTTGCAAATCAAAATGTTTCCTATACTTTAACATTGTGATATATTATATCTCCGCGATTAATATATCAAAATCAATGCGATATTGATATTTTCAAATCAAACCATCTCTTGTGATATTTTTTAAATCACATCCAAATCGCATGTTACTGAATACGGTGATTTGTGAAAAAATATCACATCAATATCGCCGCGAGATGCTTTCATTTAATATCACACTGAAAAAATCGCGTTTAGTAAATAGACCCCTCAGAGTTTGGGAGTAAAAGCAAAACAGATGGAAGTCTATAACTCAGCTAAACCATTTTGCAAAGGAAGGGGTGCTGATTAATTTCAATTTCTTTAGCATGCAGGGAAAATACTTGATGTTTGCACATGGAACTTAATTACAGTATAGCTTTATGTTTAATCTATAAAATAGAGTTCAAATAAGGAATTTCACCTCTCAATTTTAATATAACTTTCACAATTTAGATGTGTCTCCTCTTGCACTTCAACATGGTATTGCTCAGGTCTACACTTGCACCTAAAAAAAAAGGTGAAAGTGCAACTCTGAATCAGCCCCCATTTCTTTCTTACTTTTTCACTTTACTTCATTTTGATATTTCACTGTCTTTAATGGTCTCTGTAATGATCTTTTAAATAAAATTGTTAATAAAGTATTGTTCTTTTAGATAAATTAATCTTTTCACAATATAGTGCAGCATAGAGGGATAATTTCTCTTTTTTCATCATTACTGTACATTATGTACTATTGCCCTTGCTGGTAGCACAATTAGACAATAGAAGAGGTCAACACAAATAAAAATATTTTGTCATTATTAGATGATATAATATTTAAATATAAAATAAAACAGTGTCTTTTGAGTGTGGGCATCCCAAACAAGAGAATCAGACAGAAGGCACCTGAGTCCATAATAGCAGCCCTTAGAAGCAGACTAGGATATTGCAAGTTTGGAATAAAGACCTAACAGGAGGCACATGAGTGCATCATAACAGTCCCTAGGGGTGGACCAGGATACCACAATCCCAGAATGGTGTCATAATAGCCATGACTTCATTTGGCAAATGAAGATACAATGATGTAAGCGCTCCAAAATAACTAAACTTAAATTTACATGGGGGCTCAAGATCATATCACTGTATAAGGGATGCGCTCTCCGTAAAGAAAATTGTATTTCCAAAATGCAGATAGCCAAAAGCTAATTTTTTGACACAATTTACCCATTCATTATTTTTGAAACCTTGCGCCTGCAGCAGACCTGCCGTCGCAAACCTGCTGCCACACTGGACAGAACGGGACCACAGTTTACTGTAAAAGGGGCCTCTTAGGCTATGGGGAGAGAAGTCTTAGGGTTAGGCTGTGGGCAAGGGAGTCTTAGGGTCAGGCTGTGGGGAGGAGAGGGTTAGGGTCAGACAGGGCCGAATTGAGTCCCATGTGGCCCTGAGGTCAAGCTGTAGGAAGGAGAGGATTAGGGTTAGGGTAATGGAAGGGGAGGGTTATGGTTAGGATAAGGGTTAGGGTTAGATAAAAACTTACCACTCACCGCTGCAACTTTGTCCTGGGGATGATCAAATGCTTCTCCTTGGCAAGACAGGAGCAATCGATTTGAGAGCCAGTTCGAAACTGACTGGTAGAAAATGGTAGAATGAAGCGACATTCTGACTGCTAACCCACGTCCCCCTGTATATTTAAAAAAAATCTTTTCACCTTAGTAGAGTGATTTACTGGACCAGACAGACTAAGGCTAAGAAGTGGGTCAATATGGTGATCCTCTATCATAATATGCTACCACAAATTACCCTCTTTCTCCAAATGCACCCAAGATCCCCACATTCCACCTGACATACTAGAGCCAACTAAGGAAACACAGTGCATTCTCCTCCATCAATTCACCCCTTACTTCTTTCACCACTGTAGTGTACAATGACCAGTCTCCTCTGTATAACAGCTAGGCTTTTCAATGCGGCTTCCTATCACAAGTTCAGGAGTTATTATACAGCAGAGCACTGTGAGGAGGAGAAGCAGAGGTCTGGATCTGTTCCCAACTCAGACAGGTTACGCAGATTTCTTATGCCATTTGAGGATCATTCCTCACTTATGTAAATACTACAATCTCCCCACAGATAATTCCTTTACAGCAGCATGGGACAAGGAGATGCCCAAACCTATTCCTAAATCAAATTAGTTACAATTGTCCAGGGTCACCCACTCCTGCTTATAGCATTTTGTTAGTTGAGGCTGAATATGTCCTCACTCTTAAGTACATGGTCCCTGCCCAGTTGCATACATTTTTTTCCAGCCAAACGAGGATGTTTGCTGAGGGTGCGGGTTAGTCGCGGCGTATTGCGGAAGGGGCCCTCACTTGTAAGATCATTAATGGAGACATCCCCAGGGAACTCTAGATTTGGCTATTTTCCTGCACCAACTAAGCCATATCATTATGGACAAGGCATAATTCCAGTTCACTGGAAATCAACCAATTCCCCCACCACCACCATTAATGAATGGTTTCCAGGCTTGATTTCTATCAAACTTAAAAATAAAATTTATTTGACTCCCCCTTAAATCAACATGGGTTTGCCCAGGAGTAACGTTCCTCTCTTCTTTTCAAACTCTGAATCTGGTGCACAATGCTTATGAAGGATACTTTTAATATAATCTATAAATTAACCAAAACTTTTCAAAACTTTCCAGAAATTGTGAAAAAGAGTTTTCCACTCCATCTTACGCTTTGGCCATATACCCATTTCCTCTGTTATATAATGTGTTCTTTGTGCGTGCAAGAATTTTTCCCTATTAAGGATCCTTGGATGAATTTCGTGCAAAATCACTGAATGTAACCAGCTTGTGGTGTTACTATGATAACTGACCACCAGACACTTGTGCAGTAGGAACGCACAGAGTACTTACACAAACGGTCTGCATATGTATCCTGTTGCTCCTAACCACAAATCAATCCTTTCTTATTATGCTATTTCAGGGAATATGCCCTTAAGAATATTTATAAAAATAAAAATAACTGTGTGTGAACATGTGAACAGTATTATGTCATTGTACATTCATAAAGAATTAGAATATATGCCCATTAATCACGAGTTTTAATTATATAAGCTGGTTGTTAATAATTCTTGTGTAAAGCACGCTGTGACATTGACCTATTTTCTTTCTAATTCTTCACTTGAACTCACTTCCAAAATTATTATTAACTTTTATTTATATAGCACCACAAATTGTCCGCAGCACTTTACAGATAATATTAGACATTCATATCAGTCCCTGTTCCTATTGGAACTACATACTAAGGTCCCTAACACACACACACATTCACACGGGTTAATTTAATCAGCAGTCAATTAACCCACCAGCATTTCTTTGGAATGTGGGAGGAAACCGGAGCACCCAAAGGAAACCCATGCAGACATAGTTAAGTCCTAGTCCAGGAATCAAACTCATGATCTCAGCGCTGGGAGGCACTGTGAGCACTATATGTAAGCACTCTTTTCCTGTTATTGTCTATCAATTGTCCAAGACATCTCACCCCACCCAGCAACCAGATGTTGAAGGGATAAGATTCCATGCCTTGTTATAAATTGGGATTATGTAGAAGAGTTAAGGCCACATTGATGTCTGAGAATATGCCACACCTTTTTAGTGGTCCAAAGAAGTGGATTATCTTTAATGGTCAAGGTGATCTCCTGGTCATGCCCATGTAGGTAAGCTCCCAAACTTATATCTTCCATGAAGCCTTCTTCAATGAAAGTATTGACATAGTTACTGTGGTGTTAAAGCCAGTCCTGTAGCTATCTAAGATGTGCAGTGTAACTACACGTCATAACGTTGGGGAAGTTGATTCCACCATTAGTTTTAGGCTGTTGTAATTTTTGAAGACTAATTCTGGGCCTACACTGTCCCCATTTTAAGTTACCCTGACACTGAAGTCATCCACGGATCTCCCTTTTCAAGGCTAAATCCAACATGGAGTCCCTGCTGCAGCTGCAGATGTTTTTGCCAAGGTGTACTCTTGCACATGTTTTGCCCTTACTCTCTAACTCTGGATCAATCCACTTTAATTTAAAATATGCCAAATGTAATTAGAGATATGGATCTGGATCTGGATATGGATATGGATATGGAGAATCTGTTTTCAATTGCATATGGTGACATATTCCATTTTAGCATATTAGAGGAGATTAGAAAAGGTTTCATAGGACTGGAAATGACCGGACTTGCAGTCATTATACATTTATTAAATCACAGTGTGCTGGAAATATTCTTATATAGCATACTTGTAATATATATAACTATACAAAAATCACTATCACACCAATGATGTTTTCAACTTCTGGTCTTCCACTATCTGATGGATTACCACAAAGCTCAATTCTAGATCCATTGTTCCTTTTTATAAATCCTGTTTCCATTGGAAAACCTTTCTTGAAATTGAATTTCATTATCATCTCTATGCAGATGATACCCATATTTATCTACACACTGTTTGACACGGAGCTGAATTTCTTTCTGACATGGATGTCCTCCTGATACCTCAAAGTTTATCTTTCAAAAGTAGAACTAACATGTTAAGAGAAGTTACTTATGTAATATCCCTTTTTCTGAGTGTATTGCCTTGGTGTCATCCTTGACTAAGAGCTGTGCTTTGTGTCCTATATCCAATCTGTATCTGAATTCTTCCACATACTTCTATGAAACATTTCCAGAATATGCACATATCCCACATAATGCACTGCAAAAATGTTAATCTGTGAACACCACTGTACAAAGGATCTACAATACTCTTCCACACTAATTACCTGCCAGCATTTCTCTGTTTCTATGATTTTTATGAGCTGTAAAATTCTATAAAATGCCTTTTTCCTTTAATCCTTCAAGTGGACCAAGAAGCTTGCTTAAGTAGCCTAATATACAGTACACAGGTCCGGGTCTAATACTATGTTTTTCATTTGTGATATATAAAGGATTGCCCTGTCTTTCAATTTATTTCTCATTCTTCTCTCTGTTTGCATATATTTGTTATGTTTTCAATGTCAATTCATTTTGTTACATTTTTATTATGTGAAATCTCCTTATGCTGTTTCAAACAGATTACTATTTTATTTTATGGTAAAATCCTTAGGAATACAATGTGCACATACTTACATTTTTATTACCGGAGAATATTGAATTTCATTTTCACTTGCCAACTCTCCATGTGTATTTTTCACACTGTATCTGACAATTTTGTAAATGTAATAGTAATAAGGAGCTAAACACTAATATTTTCTTTGTTTTATCTGACAATATAGTCTAATAAATTGACAGCAGTGACATTTTTATTTCTGTAGACATTTGCTTGGCTTTGCAGAATATTGTGCTTTTAATTGAATACAGGCAGTTCTAAATTAAATGCAATGCATTGATTACAATGTAAATATTAAAGAAGGTGCATTGACTTTTTCAAGACATAATTAAATTACATTTTCATGAATGCAAACCTAGAGGCCATGTATGTATAGCATGCATATTTCCTCAAACCCAGTTTTAGATTTCATTTCTCTCATGAAAGTATTCATTAATATGTTGTTTAACACATAAAAGGGTTTGATCCAGACTTCCAATGCCAACCTTTGGCACGGACTTTGCTCATACTGGGCCGTATTCAGAGATCCATCAGGTAAAGGTTCGCAAAAATACGCACGGACGTAGCAAGGTAACACCCATGACACTCCCCTCACACGGACGGGCTGACGGTGACTTATGAGTGCTTCAAGCACCCGTATATTTAAGTGGGCATTTCCGTGTGTATAATAGATCCGTACGTGCGTCTCTACCTAACCGCGCCCTCAAATGGTCATTTAAATTCCTCCCCCCACCCACTTACACGGATCTTTCTCTGCCCCTCCATACGGATCTTCCCATGTGCGATTCACAAGTCCGTGCCTACTGGACTTACCTGCGTAAAATCAATGTAGATTGCATTAATTTAGTTACTGCAGTTCATCGGATCGTAAAAATACGCACAAAACTTCCCGAAAAAACGGATCTCTGAATACAGTTCACTGACAAATAATCTGAGTATTGTGCCTTAAAACATATGCCGCTCTGTATGCAAAGGTTCGCAGAAGTATGTATAGTAGAGAGTGCTAAGTATGCTCTTACTGTACTATCTACACAATTCCCCACTTCCATATAGCGGAAGTGCTTTCGACTTCCTTTCTTGTCCTGTCCTGAACAAGAGCCTAACTATAGGGGGTTCAATTGCTATGGGGCTCAGCAGCTTAAAGGGTCTGGCAGCCCGGCAATCACCCCAGCGCACCTGTACAGGATGTATTTACTATTTGTGTTGCGGGAGTCCGTCTCTGCAGCAATACAATAGAGGGTCACAGTGTTTGGACAGTCCATTCACTGTGACTCTCTAAAGCATCGCTGCAGAGAAAGATTCCACACTACTGCTTAAGAAACAGCGTTGCCAGCTCCTCTATCATTCCACTGATGCTGACATGATGACATCAGTGTCTTTGCAGAGAAGATAGAGGAATCATGAAGTGCCACTGATGGAGGCTGCTGAGCTAGTGGGCCCCTCAAAGTTCTAGTTACACCCCTGGTCTTGTCTCTTCTGCCCACCACTGAAAATTGTTCCAGGATGGAACTCTGGATCCAGAGTAAAATGTATCTAGTGCCACTAGCTACTTGACCTTATAAACACTGTGGGCTAGATCCAGAATTAGTAAAGACAAGACAGGCAATTTCCATACTTTGCATATAAGGAATTCTGAAATTGACGATATCTGTCTGATGCAGAATTCTGTGCAGATTTCAGTGTTGGTCGCCACTGAGAACAACCCTTTTTCGAAAGAGCCATTCCCTCATTCCAAAGAGGGAGCTGCTAAGAAACTTCCTGCCTCACCACAGACAGGTAAGCACCTGCCCCAACCCTAACCCTAATGCTAATTCTAACCCTAACCCTCCCCTTCCATTACCATGACCCTAACTGTCCCTTTCACACAGCCTAACTCTAAAACTAAATGTACAGAGTTCCTTTCGTGAAAAGCGCTTTTAGACAGATGTCTCAGAAAAACTTATATTTGTGTCCAATATAATGTGCTTCAAAATCACTCTCAATATCTTCGCTTGTCCTTTCATAATGTGAATTTTTTCAGTTCTCAAATTATATTGCTGTGTGACTGGAAATGAAAAGAAGAAGAAAGCTCCCCTAGTGCAACACCGTTAGGGCTTCACCACTGATTGCATAAAAGACAAATTATCTCACTCACATTTATTGTGTCTTGTTGTCCAGCCTGTATGTATTAAACACCTTTTCTCTCCTTTCAGGATATCTCCAATCGCCCTCAAGAAGGTCCCAAGAAGAAACAATGCTCCTAGTGCAGTAGTCTCGACACACAGTAAGTACTTCAAATCCTAATGATCTACTCACACTTTATTTCTCTTGGAATGTTTCATATATAATGGGTCTTTCTTTCTTCTTTCTCCTTCCACTCCTTTCTCCAAGGCCAATCCAAAATCATCAATCTCGCACTTTTACCTCAGAAGGGAAAACACAGAAACAACGGAGCACCACCCCTAGCGTGACACCCTTCACACACAGTAAGTATTCAATACAGAAAGTATCTTACTCACACTTTACTCCTCTTGTAATATCTCATATAGTTTTGTCTTTCCTTCCTTAGGTGCCGTTTTTCAGAATTTTAAAGGACAGCTTCCACCCATGGATCATAGACAAAACAAAAAACAAAAGGCGTAGTGCAACCCAGTTTCACATCCACTGATCTATGTGTGGTGGTCACACACTCACCTTTTTACAATCTTGTGTGTCATACAATAAAAAGTATCTTTTTATTATGTTTCTTCCAATAAATTTTTTTTCAAACCAGGTACAAAATCTCTTCAATTTATTATATTCACAGAAATGCCATTAAAAACTAAATCTTCTTAAAAACTTCTAAAAATATGTATTCTCACCCCAGAAATAGGGGGTATTCCCCCTTATTCTATCTATTTAACTTTTCCTTAAAGTTCTTAAAACTCCTCTGAAAAACTGAGAAAAAAATTTCTCTTTGGGGCCCCTCAATCTCAAAATCAGGAGAGGGAAAGGGAAAGTGAATAAATAAAGCAAGATAGGGAAAGTCTACCTCACCCACCAGCTTCCAACTTGTCTGCCTTGCCTGTCTGATGGTTTCAACCCCTGGAGTTCATAGAAGATACTTGGCATTTAAGGGATTTACAACCAGGGAATGTGACCTGCTAGGAGTCTGTTGCCATGTCTGTCCCCACAATTAAATGCTCCAGTGAACACCAGGGGGCAGATCCTGCTCTACGTTTTTCTGCGAATTTACGTGTGGTATACACGTAAATTCGCAGTTTTGATCGAACTGCGCATGCGCACCGCAGAAAATACGCACATTCGCGTAGCGTATTTTCTAACGTAAGGATAATTCACGTATTGCGAACGTAAGTAATTACGTGTGGGCGTGCCAAAATTACGTTAGCGAAGAATACGTGCGAATTACGTGAAGTAGGCGGGGGGGGTATTTAAAGTGTACAGTATGGGCATGCTAAGCTGCGTACGTTCGCGTAGTCTGTACGCCCGTTAGCGGACGTATTGTGTTACGTATGGAAAAGTTAAGGTAGGGTTTGGGTAGCGTATTTTCACAAAATACGTCCGTGCAGGGGGTGTGTTAAGGGTAGCGTAGCGAATTTACGTACGCGAAAATTCGCTACGCGAACAAACGTACTGCAAACGTTGTTCAGGATCTACCCCCAGGTTCCTTGTTAGCCTGCATACTCTAGTGAGAAACCATGCAACAGAAGGTAGTAGAAAAAAATATCCATCCATGGGACTGGATTATTAACATTGTGCCATAAAAGATTCCTCCTCTGGATTGAAATTACCTCATCTCAGTAAGAGAAACCTAAGCCATGTCTGTGAATATTTCCAAGATCATGGGGTTTCATCCATCTCTCTTCTTCCTGTTTCTTTTTCGTCAAGAAGAATAACTTGTGCCCCTGAATGTTTGTGCCCCTGTATTGACTATTAAGGTTTATACAACATAACATTCCAGAACAAGTACCACTTGCCACTCACTCTTGAGTTATTTAATCAATCCAAGAGGCATAGGTATTTACCAAATTTGACCTCCAGGGGGCTTACAACTTCATCTGAATCAAAGCTTGAGACTAATGGAGGATATCGTTCAACAACTGTGATACTGTGTGCATAATGAATACTACGTTAAGCCCTTTGGCCTCTGCAATACAACAGTCATGTCCCATGCCAGTATCAATGAGATATGTAAAGCCACTGTCAACAAGCATGTCTGGTTCTCAAATGTTTACATGAACACTCCTTTTACTGCAAGCTTGATAAATGTTTGTCTAATAAGGTAACTTTTGTTACTTTTCTGGGTCACATAATAGTGAAGGATAGTTTTGAGATGGATCCCATCAACCATTCCAGATTGACCACATCCCCAGGCACGATTGAAGATTACTCAGATTTGCCAGTTCTTCACCAGAGCCTCTAATAGTGAGGATGGACTGTCACCCCGATTTGAAAAAAATAAGAAACACCCTTCAAGCGCTGAGATGTCCCTCAGTGGGAAGTGTCAGTTGGTTCCGGACCCTGATATGTTAAAAAAAGGGGGGGGAAATTCGCATAGATGGTAAAGAAGTTTTCTTCCCCTCTCGGGGATGTGCAGGAAAGGAAATAAAATGAAAAATGACACTTTATTAGAAAATTACCTACACAAAAAAAACTAGACAATATGGACCAACAGTTCATACCAGGAATGGTTGATGAGCAGAAGTGGACTCCCTCTTGATGTTAAAAAGCCCGGGCGAGGAGAAGAACAAAACCGTCAGTACCCGTCCTGGAAATGAATGTGGGCCCGTAGAACACCGCCTGGCTTACGCGTTTCGGACCTCTGCTGGGTCCTTTTTCAAAGTCCGTGCGGCGTGTGCGTTTACTTCCTGCTTTATCCTGAGGTTCCTTCGCTGATTGGACAAAAGTGGTCACAAGCTGATTCCTCCGTTGATTGGATGATGGAAACCCGTGGTGACGTCAGGGTAAACAAACAGTGAGTGAATGACAGTCGCTGCGGTATACCTAACTGACACTTCCAACTTCATATATTGTTGCCAAAACCTTCCATAGTGAAGGGATGTGGCAACTTAAATATAAATATAAACCAACTTGAATGTCTCAAATGTGACAATGTCCATCTGTTGTACCTTTATGTACAATAAATGTATATATACGTGTTCACCACCAAGGATAACAGTATTTTGAAAAACATATTATGATAAATACAGGGTATAGAATAAAAATAAAAATAAAATGACATTTTTAAAACATAGAGTGCAACATAAACATTCTCTATGTACTGAACTTATATAAATAAGTGAATATAATGATAATTGCACGAGATACATATAAAGTAAATACTTATAAAAATAAGATGTGAAAAATACAGTTATTGAATGAAATAAATATGTGGTATTAAAACCAATGTGTCAAAGTGAATCAATAATTATTACATGAATTACTAAATTGCAAATAATATTACATTGAAATATATATAGATATCTTCATTAATAATGAACAAAATAAAGTGCAAAATTGTCAAGTGAATAAATATGATAAAGTTAAAATATATAAAGTGCAAGTGCGAATGTCACCCATTTCAACAATATAGAAATATGTGTACATATAAAATTCCATATATATGTATATACACACAAAATGTGTGTATATATACATATATATAAATAAATAAATAAAGGGAGAATGGGTAGTCCCCAATATGCATCAGACATATCCATGGGTAATGTGTCCTAGGCAAGGAATGTAAATCAATATAACGCATAAAAGGAGGGTGATGTACTCAATAGCTGGATGAACAAATGGAAAATTGGAATAAATGGAAAATGGGAATCACATACCTGATACAAATACTAATTCTCTCCCTATAAAATTGGACCATACCGGTAAGTGATGTGTCCTATCATGGGGGAGTCGTATATTACAGGTGTCTCATAAAAGGATGTAAAAGAATCACACAACTCTCAGATGTATATATGGAAAATGAGGAAAGTGAATCTAATCAGTATGTCTCATACCAAGGTCAATAATACATATGTTGAACTGAACAAATATATATGTTAAAAGGTCTCTGTCAAGACTAAAG
>WWET01002663.1:188448-199357 GCA_011038615.1 Limnodynastes dumerilii | reverse complement strand
AAAAAAAGCTAAATGATTTATGGGTCACAAACAAAGTAATGATTTAATGTGTATGGATAGTTTCCTATGTCCCAATAGAATACAAGTGCCTGTCAAGCACTCCAAAAACGTGTTAGCCTTAAGGAACCCTTTAAGTTAAAATGTGTGTTTTATGTACACACTCAGAAAGGACAAATGGCAGCACAATATCACACGCTGATATTGCTGTGGATCTGTACCCTCAATTTAGTTGGTCTTCTGGTGTCTGCAGCACTGGGGTGGTTTTGGAATACAATAGATCATGTTCAGAAGCATTATGTTGTGACACTCAACCCACCCCAAGGGGCTACAATCACCTTTAACCTTGGTAAGAACAAATAATGCATTTAATCAAAGGAAGAAACGATTGTATATAGTAGCATATCAGGAGGAACAAGCGTTACAAGCTGCAACAAACATTGGTGCTCATCACTGCTATAACACTACCATTATATAAAAAAAAATAAAGTTCATTTCACAACATCAATATAATGTAGTCTATTATTCATATATTTAGATACATTAATGAATTCCTTTAAAATGTTTTACAGGCTTTTTCCACTTAATTTACATGAGTATATTAAAGACAGAAATGTCATTAACAGGTTTTTAATTAGCCATCAGATTACGTAGCGCTTTACAGAGAATATTTCACATTCACATCTGTCCCTGTCCTATTGGTGTGTGTGTGTATATATATATATATATATACATACACACACACACTAGAAGAGAAGACAATAGGAGAATAGAGCAACATATAATAACATGAGCTTAATCAATTTAAGACCTGAACCCACACTTTCCCCTTCAACGTACAAAATGTGTGTGTGTGTATATATATATATATATATACATACACACACACACTGAAATAGAAGACAATAGGAGAATAGAGCAACATATAATAACATGAGCTTAATCAATTTAAGACCTGAACCCACACTTTCCCCTTCACTCCAACGTACAAATCATTCTGTAATCTGGAAATAGAAGCATTCTAAAATGCCCCACACCGGCTAGCACTATGACACACGGCTGCCACCTTGTTATCGCTCTTAATTTTTGTCACCTCACTGTCTGCTGCTAGGCTCACACATCCCCTTCAGTAGAAACACCCGGTGACAGACACGCACCCACCTCAGCAGCTGCACTGCACCGGCTGAAAAATGGCGCCAAACTCCGCGAGGACCTGGCGGAGAAGGAAGAGCGATCGCGTGCGGCACTGGGCATGCGCAGACACTCCAGGTGGCCATTTTAGGTGCGCTGAGGCTGTGACGCGCTGGGCGGGTTGGTGGCCGCAGCTTCGCTGTGAAGATGGCGGCTATTGTGTCTATAGTTATAGCTATAGAACGGAGGTGGGTTCATGACTTCAAATGTCTATTGATATGTTTGTACATGCATATATTCCAGTACAGTATTGTGTTTTTTCTTGCACAAATGCCACTGTTGCCAATCCTCCTAATATGGGCTAATCCAATATACTGATGGAATAAAGGCAGAGGGGTATGTTTGTAGGTCAGATGTTTTTATATTTATTACATCCTTGGTGTTATAAGCACTGGAAGAACCAGTACTCACAGGTAAGGCAGCAAAAATACTAAATAATTTAATATAATTTAATCCATCAAGAAAACAACAGAATAAAGTTCCAGCTAATGCAGACTTATAAAATAGGAAATAATAAAAACACACACACACACATTTCATTAAACATTTTAAAATTTGTATTATTTTGTTTTTAATATGCCAGCATAGCAGTAGAATACTGCTACTATGCTCTGGCATTAATGTACGGTACATGAATAAAATAAATCATTTAAATTGCTTATTAAATACTGCAAATGCAAGCAGACCCCCCGCCCCCCATTTAAATGTGTAGGAAACTGGCAGAGCCTATAGCTATACCAGCAGCAGCCTCTGCCCATTCAACTCCAGCTCTGTGTTGACAATGTCTGCCCCTTTTTCGTACATCCTATTTAGAGTTTCTGAATAGGACATACAGCACTTGTGCATTCTGCTTGCACATGAAATAAGGTCCATAACCGCTAAATGATTATTTCTTAACTCTTTAATGAAAGATCTGCTCACTTGCCACCTAGTAGAATAGTCGTTATCTCTTCATCACATTTGATGACTCGCCAGCTAAATAATTATAGTTATCTTCTTTTTATTCACTTAGTTTCCTTATGTTTTTCCACTCGGTCGGAATCCAAACATTATAACATGATTTCGGTGGCGGTTTAAATAAATGTGCAGATGATCTTAGTATTGAACTCACATCGCTGGTCTTGAGTCAATCTGCATGAATTGGTATTTATTATTTTTAAATTATATTATTATAAACTATCAGCTTGTTCAGCTCTATGGAAATCGTCATCTAATTGTATATGATATTCCTGGCGTTACACTGTATATCCCTATTGCCAATACTGATAATTCAAAATCTACTAAGAATTTTTTTGTATATAATTTGATTTTTTATTGTATATCTATGTGACCTTCCCTTTTCTTAGGTGCCCTTTGCATTTATGTTTTTTAATTTTGAATAAGTAAATTAATAAATCTAGATGTGTCATCTACTACAATGCCATGTTTTTCAATTTTCCTGTTCAATAGTGAATCAGAAAAAAATATAGTAATCATAATGGCCTGGATCCAGACTTCAGAAACACAGGCACTCTGAACTAGATCCTGGATTTGCTTGCATGTACATTCCCTGACCACTGCCTTAAAACTTCTTCACCGCCCTTATCTAGCATGGTGATGGAGTGAATATCTGGATAGTATGGAGAGTGCTTAGCATACATTTACTGTACTATTTACATTCCGCTACGCGGGGAAGCGTATTGCAAGCGGAGTTCTGGATCTACCCCTATGCTCTTAATTTTAGATCATAGGGCCCCCCTTTCTCAAGTGCCCCAGGCCCCCGAAGGCTTAATCCGGCCCTGATTTACTGTACTAATTACATTCTCCTCCTCTCCCATATAGCGCAGTCACTTTCCGTATAACACTGCGTCCTGTCCCTTCCATGGACTTTCTCCCAGTATGGAAAATACCTCTTTTGCAGAAGTCTGGATATATAGTAACAATAATAATGGTTTAAAGACTTTGTATAAAAGTTTTATGTATTTAGGTGTAAGATTGATATATTGGAGGATGGAAATATTTTGTCATGGCCACTAGGGATGGTTGTTTAGTAGATCTTCCCTTCATTTTTATCTAATTCTTTTACTAATGATAAGTTTCTAATGGCTTTTTTGCATATTTGATATAATAGTTTGCTTATTATATGATGATTTTAATAGCCCCTACACTGAAGCACTTATTGCTGCAGTTATCAACTGCAAAATGGGACACATTTTGTGGCTGAAGCTGTGACATTGAACCAGACATGATATTCCACACAGCACGGACTGGCTTGAGAGAGCTATGTAATTGGACTGGCTTTAGAGAAACTCTCATTTATTAGTGAACAAAATTTATTGGCACTTCCTGGGCCTTCATATTCTTATGTGTTCAGGTGGTATTTTGTAAGATTGGCCTATGTAACAGGTCTAATAAATGTACTTCTTGAACATTCGGAGATCTTTAACTATACACCTCTAGTATTATAACAGTTGAGTAAAGTACACCCCATCCTTAGTCCCAGTATAATTTATACTTTCATTTATCTATGCTTTGTGCTAGGCAACAACACTGCATTTGTCTATTAATCTCATAACTGTTCTGAGAATACAAAACATATTGTGTTTCCCCTTGTAATAAACTCATTTTTTTTCTTCAAGTAAAAGATAAACCAATCAGATTCCCCTTTACCCCAAAATATACCTTCAATAAATTACACACAAAGCCAATGTATTTAACTTATTATTTAACTTTAATAAATAGCTAGAACAGTTTTCATTTGATTTTCTCGCTTCCGTATTTTTTTTTCTTTGCTACAAGCTGCAACTCCCTCGGAGGGCTGGGAACAGGACAGTGTGATGCCACAATTTACAAAAAAACGCCGACTTTGTAAGATTCAACGATGGCGGAGGCACTGTAGGAAATGCATTCTGAATCCTTGTATTCTCCAGCTGTGTGACATGTTTTCCTTCATTGATATGCTGAATATTCAGGCCATAACAAAGGGGAGCGCTATAAAAAGGGTTAATGGTGGAAGCACGACTTTGAAGGCACTTGGAAACAGAAAAACAGCCCATCACTAGCACAGCCCTTGCAATCTGAGCTTGTTTGCACCAGGATGTCAGGGCATTGAGAAGACATGCTGAGGTTTGGCAGTGATGTGTTGTGGGGAGTCAAGATCTTAGGAGGGGACAGTTAAAGAGAAAGTCTCAATGGAAATTTGGGCTGAAATCTGAATTTTTTATCCCAGTAAAAAGCTGAAGTCCTTTTACTGTATTTTTTCTTTTTCTGTAAATGTAAGAGAAATAAAAATGAGCGATATTCATATTTACAACAACAGTGGCCTTCCTCTCTGATTTTTATTTTATTGTGGCACCTTAATATACAGTTCACTACTAAATGCAGTAGTTGTAGCTTTATTTAAATGCCTTAATTATTATTTATAGCAAATACAAACACCCACTTTTTAATTTACAGTTGAAATAGGTCACAGGAAATAAATGGACATATAAGACAGTTTATAGAACTGACTTTATTTTGCAAAAACATTAAAAGTGTGATGTGTGTGACTTTTTTAAAGCAAGTTTTATTATTTGGTTATATAGTTATTTATTTTAAGGATGCATAAATATTTATGCAATACGATTGGTTTAATTGAACCGTACCACCCCCTCTTAGACAACTTACCTGCAATGTGACAATAAATCCATTAACCAGGATGTTCTCATTACCTCCATTTTACCCACCATGCATTGCTCTCCGTGACACATTTTAAGCGGCAGCCTATCTGTAATTGCCAGCCTATTTCATGCAGACCTGCAATCTTATCAGCAGAAGCTAGACAGTTTTCATAAAACGAATAAACAGTTATGTAAACTATCTATGATCTTATCTTTTAATTGCTTGTCGATTTTGTATAGACATTTGTTTTCGGCAATTAATAAATCACCTGTGGACACACAAGACCAAGCCAGCCAGAAATGCATAAGATGCATTTTCAGCATTTTACAATGCACACACAAATATCAAATAGTGTAGGTATAGTACTTCCATTGTTATGTATTCCTGTCACATCACTTGTAACAGGATGTTGTGTTGTATACTTGTATGTAGATTAAGAGACCATAATGAGATGACATGGATTTGGATAATCAGGGTTGGGTAAAATTAATTAATAAGACATATATAAAGATGATGGGAAAAGGTTAAGGATGAATGTTACTTGTTTAATATAACTGTTAATAATAAGGTATGACTAGTAACATTTAATAAATTGTATAATGTTTCATTGCAGTCATAAAATTGCAATTTCTTGTGTCCTCTGGCTCTGCAGTTCCTCTGTTACTTGGTCCATGGCAGCACTCACAGTAGCCAGTAACAAAGTGTGTACACTTTTAACCCAATCAATAGCTGAGGAAACTTTAATATGTGAGAGGTGAGAAATTATCACCCAAACTGTGTTTGATTGTTAGGGGAAACATACAAAATGGCCAAGGACAGAGGACACTGCTGCTACCACAATAGCCTCACCTCTGCTTCTAGTTCATGATGAACAAGAAATGTGATGATGATGTTGATAATGATGAATGAAACATACAGTACTTGATGATAATTATAAACAGATTGACAGGAAGCAACAATCTATCCTGCACATAATACACTGTTCTGGATGACACAACAGTGGTGGAAATTGCATGCAGACAACAAGGATGTGAAACGTGTAAGTCATGCAACATGATGGGATACCTGTTAAACAGGAACAGGGAAGTGATGAGGAAAGGATTATGCTATGGGAAAGGATAAGAAAAATAGTGGTTTAAAAAAGTCATTAAAAAGTTTAATTAGTCAGAAATAGAACTTAACCATACTTGGGTAACAAACAGTGATTATATTTTTTTTGCAAGGGTATCTTAATTAGTTGTCAAAGCCAATTAAGATAGTCTAATTATAATTATGTACTACTACAACATTTCCAGTCACAATGTACTATGATAATAACCCAAGACATAATGGGCCACTGTTTGCTTTTGGAGAAGTCTGAATAAGTTGTGTGAGTCAATGATTGTTATAACATTAATATGAGTTCATGATACAAAGGATGGTTGAAATGACAGAGCATTATTTCTTCCAGTTGCAGAAACTTTACAATATAATTGACAAGGTATTTATTTGCAGTCCTCGTTCTGAATAAATGGCCTACGTTTGCCTCTTTTAGACCATTTCCTTTGTTAAAGAATAGGATCGGACTTACCATCAAGGTAGTTACGGGCAACAAATTTCAAAAGTTCGTCCAATAAGATGACAGGGAAGGAAATCTTCAGGACAACAAACCACTGAGTGAAGTTCAGAGGTGTCAACTTGAAGATCATCTGATGAATTGAAATTCAGTGGTTAACGATGTAACATTGATGTAGGACATTGTCTTTAGATGTAAATTCTATCAATACAATGTCTATGCTTTCTCTATAAAGTTATTGTTATTGATTATTGTATTTTCAACTAACTGTGTGTTCTCTTAGAGCCTTAAGAACTGTGAAGAATGTTTTGCTCTAAATATAATGTGTTAATTAGAGACTTTTACTCACGGGCAGGGGGTCAACATAGAGGATAAGGAAGTGGAGGGACATGGAGAGGCAGATAGAGCCCAGCAGCCAAATGTTCACCCATGGGGGCATTCTGATCAGAGACTGGTTCTCTGATAGACTGTACAAAGGAAGCACAGGAACAGACGTAAGTACAAAAGTCATAATGATGTAAGAGTTTTGTGAGAAATATGTTTCAAGACTCAAAGAACTTGCCTGTTGAGAGCATTGCACATCTCAATGGTGACCAAGACAGACAAAGCCATGGTCATGGGTAATGGAGACTCAAAGATTTCACATTCATGTCCTTCAAAGTCAGGGTTGTCTTCTGTGCACTGCATGAAATGGCTCTGAATGGTGGGAGAGAAAATGAGCCGATTAAATGATTGCCAGTAACAAATTACCCAGCTTAATTATCCAGTACAAATACCATTGGAAATTTGCTTGTGGGTAGAACATTTCTCAGACATGCCCTTAATCTATTCCTTGTACACTCTGTTTATAGTTGTATAATACAGATCTGTCATGGTCTTCATTAGGGTCTATAGTAAAGAAAGTTATGGAAAAGACCACTCACCAGCTGGTAGAAAGTCACCCCAGGTCCATCATCAGCATATATGAACCACCAGGCGGCAGCTCCCACAGTGGCTGCACCCACATAACCTGCCAGGAAGAAAAAAATAGGACATTGTCATGTCCATGGCTTTTATGGTAACACAATCAAGGATAGCCCATATACCCTTGCCACTGGATACAGTTGTTGTTAACCTCACCTCCAATAGCCATGTAACGGAAGAAGAGCCATCCACTAATGAGGGGCTCCTTAGGGCTACGGGGTGGTCTGTCCATGATGTCCAAGTCAGGGGGATTGAAGCCCAAGGCTGTGGCAGGCAGACCATCTGTGACCAGGTTCACCCAGAGCAGTTGTACAGGGATCAAAGCCTCTGGCAGACCCAGGGCAGCGGTCAGGAAGATACTGTGATACAATTAGAGAGTGTTATAAAGCGATAGGTAAAATAATAAATCAGAGCATGATCCAGACCCCCGCACGCTTTCCGTATTTGTGGGGGTTCTGTCAGTCCGCACGAGAGAGGGGACTCCCCCTGTCATTCCAATCTCTCGTGTGTGTATTTGTATCACATGAGCGGATCAGCGGTCCGCCCGACCTCTGATGCACTCATAAATACCAAAACCCACCCCTGCTGTGGAATTTAAATGTACAAAGTGCCTTTGTACGGAACATCTATCGCACGGAACTAAGTTCCGTATGATAAAAGTCACGTGCGTAGAACGCACGTAATATCTGAAGGGCACATGCGGTCTCCACTCATAACACCCAACTTATGCACTTTGCGTGCGTAAGTGGGGAAACGTACGTTAGTCTGGATCCAGTCCTTAGTCTTCACATGTGAGAAAAGGTGACCCTAGATTACATTTTTTCTGCATTGTATGAGAAGTAATACTCTTTCCAGGGAAGATGACATCTCTGTGTGTTAATAGCTAAACTCAAAGTTCAGAATACCTTTTTATTTAAGATTTACTGAAGCTAATCTTTGATTGTTAACATAGGATGAAACACATTTTGAGCCTGCTGGGACTTTGAGACAATTATGATTAAGGATTTATATATGTATTTTTTTTACAGAATGAGGAAAAAAATGATTGGTTTATCCAGGGATGTAGCAGTGTAGCATGTGTGAGTGTAAGGGTTTCCTGGGTGAAGGCCTGTTCTGAGCAGTGCACACATATTTTATACACATGTTTGGAAGACCTTGTCCACTTTACTGCCTAGTCTAATGCCATAATAGTTACATATTCATTCCTTTATTTGCTGAATAGTAACTTTGGACTTTTTTTCTTTATAGAACTCACCAGACAACCTCTCCTACGTTGGAGGAAATGAGGTAGCGGATAAATTGCTTCATGTTGTTGTAGATAGCACGACCCTCTTCTACTGCAGACACAATGGTGGAGAAGTTATCATCAGCCAACACCATCTCGGAGGCTGTCTTAGCCACAGCAGTACCGGAGCCCATGGCAATACCGATCTCGGCCTTCTTCAGAGCTGGGGCATCATTTACACCATCACCAGTCTGAAAGCGGAAAGAGACGCATGAGTTTACCAGTAGCCCACACGTGGTGAACATGTTGCTACGTAATCAAACAATGTGGCACATTGCAAATAGGTTTTGACATGCAATGTAGCTACTGCATTCCTTGTGGAGGATCACACTGATGAGTTTATGATGACGGCAGATTAGACACAGTGTAGTGCATGTTCATTTTACACACCATAGCTGTGATCTCATCAAAGGACTGCAAGAACTCTACAATCTTGGACTTGTGACTTGGCTCCACTCTGGCAAAGCAGGAAGCTTTTTTGACAGCTTCTCTCTGTTCTGCAGGGGGCAGATCATCAAACTCGCGACCGGTATAGGCACGTCCAAGCACATCCTCATCCTCTTTAAAGATTCCAATACGGCGGCAGATGGCAATAGCTGTTCCCTTGTTATCACCAGTGATCATGATGACACGGATACCGGCTTCACGGCAGAGCTGGATGGAGCCCATGACCTCTTTACGAGGTGGGTCCAGCATACCCACACAGCCAACAAAGGTAAGGTCAGTCTGGAAGAATAGAATAAAGGTACATAAGCAATGGACAGAAAAACAAATAGTATTGTGAAATTAATTCTCCAGTATTGGTTGGTCTTATATGTTGTTAGCTATGTCTATTATTGAACTAGATTGAGTTTTTTAGCAAAGCAAATGATATTTCTTGTGTCTACATTACCTCATAGTCAACAAACTTGGTGGAATCCTCAAGGTTCATGTCTTCTTTCTTTGGTGGAGTGTCTCTTGTGGCAAGAGCAAGACAACGCAGGGTATCCCTGCCTGTTCCCCACTCCTTGATTACTGACAGAATCCTTTCCTTGATGGCGGAACTGAAGGGTACACGGGTTGTGCCCACACGCACGTAGTTACAGCGGTCAATAACACCCTCTGGGGCACCCTGTTATGTGGAGAGGGGGGGGGATAAAAAATATGTTGGTTATTACATATATAAAACCTGATCTTCAAGAATAATCAAGAAAGATTATAATAAGAAAAATGATTTAAAAAGATAGACCATTATTCTACAAATGTCATTTAGCCCCTATCAATAAACTGTTTAAAAAACCACTATAGCAAAACAGTGGAAAAATTCCCCCGGTATGCCCGAATTGATAATCTCATTCTGGCAGGTGGAGGCTATGAAGGAAATAACTTACCACCCTCATGATCAACCTTATAATTTTATCAGGTTTGGGCCCCGTGGTAAAGCAAACTTGGGGATCCATTAGTGGTTCAATGTGTGAACTCAGTCCCAATCAGATGCATTACTCACCCTCACAGCCCCTCCTGTGGCTTTCCCCCAGTAGTTCTGTGCCTTAACCCCAATCCCCCTACCCCCATTTAAACTTTTATTAAATTAAATTGAAGACACTACAGTACGCTGGGGCTCTGTTTAGGTCTAGCTTAAGAGATACAAGAATTAGTCGTTTGGATTTATTTCTCTGACTATACATTGGGGTTTGTACTAATTTGTAATGTATTCCAACCAATGAAGACTTATAGTATAAATGAATATGTTGATTTGTTTCCTGTTTTGCTTTTTTTTATGCACCTTTTGTTTTTATTTCTGTACATGAGTAATGTAATTAAGAGAACTATGAATGTGATAGACTAGGAATGTTATTTCCAGGAAGGATTCTTTATAGTAAGAGTGGTATCATCCTTCAATGTCAGCCTGAAAAAATGTTATTTATAGATTCAGTAGATGTTAATTATAAATAATATTTTTAATACTGATCAAAACTGGTAAAGGATTTTAGTTCAGTTTAGCGTTGGACTAGCTTGGGACTCCAACATTTCTGCAACTGCAACCTCTGTCTATTACCTGCTATGACCTTACCTTCACAAACATCTTGTTGCCAACAGCGGCACGGGAAGCCTTGGCGGGGGTGCAGTAGACAGACATAGACTTTCTATCACGGGAGAACTCCAGGGTAACTTCTTTCTTCATCAGCTGCTTGATAACCTGTAAGATTCAACAAGTTTCCTTTGTTAGATTTCCAGTCGGTGAAAATATTCATAAAAAATGTTTTTTTATCAATAGATTTTATTTAAAATTCTTTCAA
>WWET01002663.1:104553-148507 GCA_011038615.1 Limnodynastes dumerilii | reverse complement strand
ATAGGGAAAATGCGCACGGGAAGAGAATGCTGCCTATGCCACTTGCAAATGCTATTAGTCACTTAAAAATGGGGGCATGATGTGGGAAGGAACTGTAAACATAGGTGCATTTTTTAAGCAATCCGAACATACGGATTTCACACTTAACTGTGAATCCTTAGATCCTAAGCCGATCTGTCCATAAAGATTTAGCCACGTCAATGCTCTGACTTTGATATCTAGAAGCTTCTTTAACATATCCTGCTCCAGTGCATGAAGATTCCTGGAGGATTAGTACGTAGAAATGGGAACTCAGGCTATGGGGTATATTTACAAAAGGCAATTTTTTCCAACGATTTCAAATGATTGGATCTCGACGCGATTTACAGGTGATTTGCAGCGTGAATTCACCGAATTAACTAAGCTGCGAGTTGTCTGCAATTTTTTTTAAACACCCGCGAGTTGCGTCGATTTTGCAAGGGGTAAATCGCGGTTCTTTTCTATAGAGAAGCACCGAGATTTGTCCTTGAAAAAATCACGGCAACTCGCGGGTTTTTAAAAAAAAAGCAAGTGCAGCAGGCTTGAAAGCCTTAGTCATACTGCGCTGTGCTGATAGCATTGCTTAGCCTTGTAGTTCTATCAGCGTCAGCATGGTAAGGCTTCTAACCATTCGGTCGCTAGGGGACAGCCTTTTATTTAAATGATGACGTCAGTTACACTCTGGCCTCTGATGTCATCATTTAAATAAAAGACTGCCCCCTAGCGACCGAATGGTCATAAAGGATGACGAAGAAGAAGAAGGAGCCTATCCCTGCTGTGTCAAGTACCTAAGAGGCCGAGGACTGGACCAGAAAACCGGGGATGTCACTGCAATCAACCGGACGACAGTCTCCAAGCAACTTAAGATGATTCTACCCATCAAGCAAGTCTTCCCAAGAAATATGACAGCAAACGGTGAGTAACAAAAACTTTTATTCTTTTAATACACCACACACTGCATTCAAACACAGTTAGTATAGGACACGGTGGCCACCGGAGGTAAGTGCAAACATTAGGGGACATTATTAGTCAGGGAAAAGGTTTTATTTACATTCACACTTTCATTAATGTGTTAATGTATGTTTTGTGCAGACTTTTTTTTGTTTTTGTTACACGCACCACACACAGCGCTGCATGGTAAGAAGCCTTACCATGCATAAGGCTTCTTACCATGCTCACGCTGATATTACTACAAGGCTAAGCAATGCTTAGCCTTGTAGTTCTATCAGCACAGCATGGCTAAGGCTTTCAAGCATGCTGCGGTCGGATTTGACACACAGAAAAACACATCAAATAAATTGACGTGTTTTTCTGGCTCGAAGGGTGAATTGTCACTTAATCACCTCTAGCCAAGGGTGAATTGCTAAGCGGCGATTTAATGGCGATTTTACTGCGAGTTCGTCAAAGCGACCTTGGTGAATACAGTGAGTTGTATGTGTAACATTGAAAAAATCACACTGACGATTTTAGGCTCTGCGATTTTACAGATGCCTAAACTCACGTGAATTTAGCTTTAGGGAATACGGAGATAAGATATTCACAGCAAACTCGCGTTTTTAGCCGATTTTTTCCAAATCGCGTTTTGTAAATATACCCCATAGTGTATGTATGGGTGTGTGGTGGGTGATGGGGAATGGGGAATGACATGAGTCAGATCTACCCATTGTAGATGGGTCTCCGTAGATCACCATGGACCATGTCCAGAATTGCTAATTACGATCGTTTATTGCGTTTACTTGCCATTGAAAGTCCTATAAATGTGAGGGAATTGGTTTCTCTCGCTATTGGTACTCTGCTGCTGTTCTGGTTGAAGATCAAACTGCAGCAGCAGCAGTGTTCTGGACCCAGCATCATAAGTATATTTATAAAGTAAGGGTTTGGTTCCTTGATGCATCTGACTCTGGAGGTATATGGGAAATTGTCTTGTTAGTTTGGGTATTAAGTAATAGAAAAATAACAATTTCCACATATAACAGTTAATGTTGTAATTGTATATGTGTATATATATATAATTTTTATTTATTAACAGATTTTTATATTGCGCTATCAGATTACATAGCACCTTACAGGCAATTAGTCAATTAACCTACCAGCATGTTTTTGGTGTATGGGAGGAAACCGGATCACCCAGAGGAAACCCACGCAGACACGGGGAGAATATACAACTTCTGCATAAATAAGTCCTAGTTCAGGAATCAAACTCAAGACCTCAGTGCTTTAAGACACAAGTGCTACTCACTGAGCCACTGTGCTGCCCTTCTGTTAGGTAATACTAATAACTGAAACATAGTATATTATATAATTTCCAAGTACTAAAGGGGAAAACAAAACATGTTTAATCCAGCACCCGCCGGCTATGCAATGACGACTTTCAGAGCTTGGCCCCATGAGCTTTCTTGACAGCCTGCAGTAAACCAATATATTATATAATTTCCAAGTACTAAAGGGGAAAAAAAAACATGTTTAATCCAGCACCCGCCGGCTATGCAATGACGACTTTCAGAGCTTGGCCCCATGAGCTTTCTTGACAGCCTGACGTTCAGTAAACCAAGTGCTAGACAAGCTGTCATTGAAGTACTGGGGCGCAGATTGAGACTGCTGGCAGTGTGTTCATCGCTGAAAGCCACTGCAGATTAATGGGTGAGAGATGCCAGTGTGCTGAGACCAGAACGTTTTTCAGAAGTATTCCCTTGACTCACCATAGTGAATAGGAGTTCATGCAAATGTTACATGATTTAACTGGTCACACTATATATGATGCACATAGTTCTCAAATAGCTTGGGGCATTTTATAGGGGTTTACACATTTCTTCAGGCATGGTCATCCCATGACTCTCCAGGTGTTTTGAAGCCTATACAGTTAAGACATGCTGGGATGTGTTGTTTCACAACATCTGGAGGGCCTGCACTACTTAATAATCAGGCTCCCCCTCCACTGCTCTGCACCCATCCTAATAGAATCGGGTTAACTGAGGTTGCACCGTCATAGCAGAACGAACAATCCCATCATCAGGGAAGTGCATTTGAGGACCATGCTATTGATTTTCTGGTAAATCTGTCCTTGCCATATATTGCATCATAATCTAATTAGCTAATCTTCCTGGCTTATATTGTGTGACCAGCTTTATCTTCTCCTTTCATAGACATTGTTTACAGGCAAATGTATTTCAGGAACTGCATAGAGGAAAATGATTAGTATTGCTGCCACTTAAGCACTGTGATTATACATTTGACTTTATCTTTGTAGAGTTTTTACGATATATGAAACGATCTTCTAAGTCACTATGGAGTGTGCCCTAGTACCATAAACTTTCTCCTCCTTTCCTCAAACGGAGATGAGGGCTCTCCATACTTTGGAAGATCATTGCTGATAGTTGGATATTACCCTGTATGTTCAGTTCCATGTGCATTGCTTTGTTTCCACAAAAACATGCATGCGTGTTTGGTGGGTGATATAGAATATCAGAGACCTTGGGAATTGAGCACCTGAGTGAGGTTATCAACAAATAACTTCTTAAAGTGCATCATACCACAACATAAACCCATTCCAAAGTAAAGTAGACAAAGACTAAGACTGTATGCAGTATTCTGCAGCCGAAACTCAGGACTAGGGTCAGTGTAACATGGAGACTACTAATAATGAGGTCAAGAGGGTTTGACAACATCCATCATGATGTATCTGAAGAGGTCCTGAATAACCTTTAAAAGATGTAACGTCAAAAATATTTTATGGGTGACATAGGCACTACCAGGTGTAGGAAAAAGCTGACAATGAATCAGCAAGTATGGCGGAGATAGTATTGTGATTTGTGGACCCTTTGCTGCAAAGTAAACACTTTCATGATCTTCTCATGATTCTCCGGAAATTGCGCCAAACCTCAGGCAGATATGATTGAGCTGTACTGATCCCTATAGGATGCAGAATGTAAACCAACCAATCATTTTTATCGGTCGGAGTTTCTGGACCGGTACACTATACAATTATCATCTGATCGGCCCAATACATCTATAGTGTGTACTCGGCTTAAGAGGAACCATGATTTCTCCTTCACATCAAGGGATACAAGAGAAAATAAGACTATCTATCTGTGAAGTGAAACTATAAGACATGGAATCTGTTTCTATGGATAATTGATAAGCAAAGTCTGAATCAAAATACCATTCTGATATTAGATCAGAACTTGAAAAAGACGCTGGGTTGAATCCATCCTGCAATAATATTTTTTTCAAGGTCAAAGGTACCATTAGATCCCTCTAGGTAGAGCATGACACATCTCCTATGGTAAGAAAAGCAGTAGTACTGAAGGGAAGAGGTGCCAGTGTATTCGGGCAAAGTGTTTTTTGAAGGTACCCTCAGTACTAGTTCAATTCCTTGCACAGGTCAATCTCTATTATATTGATTTGCTGTTTTTACCATCATTTGAATTTTACATGCCTTTTTGCCTTAGTTTAAAGCCCTCTTCTGTACATTTCTTCATCCTTATCTCATGTTATATTTTGTTTCCACTTGTGTATTTGTAGTTGTGAAATAAAATGACAATTGCACCATGTTGATACATAAGCTGTTTGAACAGCCCAGCAAGTGTCTGGAAAATATTCAGATAGCGCAGGGAGGAATGCTGACCTTTCTGTCCTGCGGCAGTGAAAGGGTTTATTGGGAAGGAATATTATGCCTCCCTAGCAATGTTAATTGATCATTTTTTTCGACTGATTGAGTTACATAGCATATCGCATCTGATTCTTGCAGTGAAGAAATGACATTGTGGAACAGACAGCAATAAGGGGCTGATGACAGGTGACTGGGCCCTTTCCTTGCGTGTCTTCCCATTCATAACTATGCATAGAGTGAACAGTGCCTAAACCTAGCTTAGCCGTGCCAGCCATGATAGCAGAAGACCTTTACAATGCTACATTCACCCTTAACCTCTGACACCTACAGTTTAAACCTCCTCCTGACATAAAGTTGTCCAGCCACGTAAGTGTTTTAATGTCCATACAGACCCAGACCTGTATCTTGAAATTTAAGTATCAAGGGTAAAAAGGCTAACCGGCGCCCCCTAGCCCTTAACCAGTAACCAATTTTTCATAACTGTTTCACCCTGAGCGGCTGGTCCTCATGCACACCCCTAGATATTTATTATTTTATTGATGTCTTAACAGGTTTTTATGTAGCGCCATCACATTACATAACTCTTTACAGAGAATATTTCACATTCACATCTGTTCCTGCCCTATTGGAGCTACATTCTAAGTTCCCTAACACATACATACACACACAGACACACACTCGAGCTAATTGAATAAGCAACCAATTCACCTACCAGCATATGGCCGTTTAAAGAGATTGGGCCGAATTCAGAGATGCGTTTTTCAAAATTACGCAATTATACGCAAGCATGTAGCAAGCCAACACCCATCAACACCCACCAACACCCATGACACTCCTCTCTCATGGCCGTGCAATTGTAGACTTACGCCTCCATTGAGCACCTCTAAGGAGTGTACTTATATGTGTATATGTATGCCGTACGTGCGTTTCTATGTAACCGCGCCCTCAAAGACATCCAGGTAGGATTTCTTCAGAGGAATATAGTGAGTCTCACTCACTATTTTCCTCTGAAGAAATCCTACCTGGATGAAACGCGTCAAGAGAGTGTTGATATTATTGGTTTGTGCACCCTTTGAACCTTGCTATTGGAAGTGTCCACAATTTCAAGTGATTATCTTTGGCCCACAAGTGCTGCAACGATCTGGGCCGCAAAGTCACTGAAACGGGAGAGCCAACGAGCTTACTGGCGACGCAAGATACCATCACGGAGAGAGAGAGAGACTGAACTGCCTGTCCAAGGAGTATAAGTATTGCCGTTTCTTCTGCCCCGTGTGATCCTACTCACTCACAGCTAAGCTGCCTTTGTACACTATCTCTGCGACTGTGCCACTCTCGTTAGGAAGCTAAACCCTTGATTGTCCTTGCATTGGATTGAGCTCACTAAGCTCCGTTATTCACAGTGGAACCCTGCTACAAACATTTTTGAAGGCTTTATTCCATCTCTTTGCCTTAAGGACTACATGTCCTCCATTACATGCCCAGGAGCTACTGCTGATCCCATTTTTCTTTTGTGTATTGTTTTTTGTTTAATCTTCTGGTACCAGATTATTTATTGTTAATAAATTGTTGATACTTAATCAAGAAGGCATAGTATTTTTAACTATTTAATTATTTAGAACAGCACTGGTTTCTTTCTTCTTTTGGATATTGAGACCTGTATGAAGACTTTTATGAGCAGAATGACATTGGGAAGTAGTTCAGGAGATATCTTTTCATGAACCCCTTTAGCTTTAGTAATGGGAAACACAACAATTAGCAAGATTTGCAGTTGAGGATAGCCCATGCTAAGAAGGGGCCACGACTCATGAGGATTCCATAAACATTGTGCACAAAAAGCAGAAATGATTTTTCTTGATGGAGTTCACCTCAGGCCCATAGCATGGTTGTGGGATCTCAATTTAAGGTTTGTTTCAACTTATGAAGATGTCCTAAAGAAGTAAAAGGTAAATAAGACAGAGGACCATATTTCTAATTGTGGTAAATGTATATGGAAACAGAATGTTAAAGGTATTGCAGACAAAAAACAACAAATATCCTTCTTTTATTAAAAGAAAGGTTAGCACTAACTAACATTTATTAGAACTGATAAATCATAAAAGCTTATAGGGAAGATTGATTATTGTTTTAATGGTGTATCCATGGTGTACTCCTAGCATTTCCTTTTTGTGTTGGTAAGTTTTAGTGACCATTCAAAACATGGAAATTCATGGTTTAGATGGAAGTGGTGGCTTTTGCATGGTTGTTGGGGTTGATGTGTATCCAAACTATCTGGAAGGTGGTTAAACAAATAGTTTATGTTGTTAACTGCCAGTGTAATGGTAATGTGATGGTAATCGCTTATACGGAGAGAGCAATAAAATGTTGCTACTTGTTTTGCTGTATTTATTCTGTTTCAGATCTGTTTCTATGTCTGGTGTGGATTGTGTGACATTCGCTTTTTTTGGGTATCATCTCATGCGGAGTGCAGGTTGGATTGTCTAAAAGTAAGGGATTAGACAGGTGGTTAGATTAGGACAGGAGGTCCCGGATCCAAGATTTTTTATTAGACCTGAAGGGCCCAGATCCAAGATTTAGCAAAACAGACAATTTACGCTTTCTGAATTACTCTGTGCAAGCGTTCTGTGCATGCACATAGTGGTTACATACCGGAATGCACTGTGAACGATTCTGGAACACACTGGAAGCTATTATGAAGGCGGAGCAGGACGACCCGCCATATGTACAGCATGTGTGCGCGGTGGGCGGGGAAGCATTTATATTATACAGCAAGAACTTTGTTAAGCTCTTATGTATGATCCTTCTTTTTAATGGAGTGTGTGTGTGTGTGTATAGGTTAAGGCAGAATCCTTGGTACGGAAGTGCAGTACATGAAAGGGGAGGTGTACTACCCCCGCACGTACAGAATTTTAGGAACACACTATTGTAAGTTCACTTCCGCTGCGGAGGAGTTATTGCATTCTTACATCTGGATCTGTCTTGAAGGGTGTAAGATGTTCCAGAATGTAGTATACACAGGCTGCTTTCCTGCTTTCCTGATCATTAACTCAGAATAGCCTGATGTTGTTCCTATGAGGGAATTTTTAATAGGAGACTATTATGATATTATAGGTGAGGATTCCCCGCACCATCTTGGTATGGTTTCCAGATAGCACCAGGAGGTATTAGAGGCAGAGCCAGTTTTATAAGTCAGAAAAACTAATTGGGCATTCCACGAAAAACGGAGACCGAAAACAGACATATACGGATTTGGTTGCACCTCTCATGTCGCCTTTATAACCAGACATTCAGTAAAGTCATGCTTGTGACAGACCCTTTCATAGATAAGACAACTTTGTGCTGCAGAGACGATGATGGTCTGCATACACTGGAATTCAGTGGCCAATGAGACATGTTGTGTCTTCCATCTTGCCTTCATGTCTCCAGTGGTTTTGAGAGTGGTTTTTGTCCTTTGATAAATGTACCCCTTAATCTCCGAGCTTAGGTTTATAGATTAGGATCGTAACAACAATGCCAGCTGACATTTTTCTAGTGAGTGTCTGACAAGAAAAAAGCCTTTAGAGCAAGTGTGTTTAAAATGGGAATCTTTTGAGTGATGGATATACATTTGAGACGGGACAAACGTTCCTACTGGACTCTAATGAGTCAGCATGGGAGCTTGTGTTCACTGTGTCCATCTGACACCACCCTAGAGGGTACAGTGACACCCAAGAAAAGCTGGTTATGTGGATCTGCATAGCAGTTAAGGAGGTAAGAGGTTATGTAATAGAAGTGACTAAAATAATCAACTTTTCCCTTGGATTCGAATTAAAATACAGAAAATAATTAGACAAACCATTAAACCACATAAACAATTATTATCTATTATGCAATAAATAAACTTACTGTTGTAATTATTTTTGCATAAGGAATTGTAAGTCTTTTTGGGAAGTGAACCAAGAATTTTTGTATTCCCATATGTAACTCTTGTGTTCTCTTCTTTGCTTATTGTCATTATACTTTATTTTCTGTCTTCGAGCCTACTATTAAGTTTAAGTATAGCCCAATCCTTGCAGCCTCCATGTGCATTTAAGACCTTCTTAAACAGTTGAGCGGTGGTGTTATTGCTGCTTGTGTCTTGAAACTGTCTTAAGCCCTTATTTTATATGGTTAGATCAGAAAATTGTCATCTAGGGCCAGATCCAGACCTCCAATTTCTGGGCTGGATCCTGATCTAATAGCGAATTGCTATCATACATAGGGGTTCAGGCAAGTCAGATGCTTGGTTGTATCGGGAGAGGAATTAGTATTAGAGAGAAGTAGTAATGACACTTTATAGGTCATTGGTGTGGCCTCACCTGGAATACTTTGGTCAGTTCTGGAGGCTGTATCTCCTGAAGGATATAAATACATTAGAGACTGTGCAAAGAAGAGCAGGTAAAATAGTACATGGCCTGTGTCACACACCATACAGAGAGACTAGCGGAAGTAAACACGTATAGCTTGGAGCAGAGAAGGGCCAGGGGGAATATGATGGAAGGTTTTACATATATCAATGTAACCAGTTAGAGGAGGGTGGCATTTTACAAAGGAAGAGGTGTAATAGAACATGAGGATATATACTGTATATACTGGAGGTTGGTAGATTCAGAGGAAATGTGCGGAAAAATTACTTCACTGAAAGGGTAATAGATAAGTGGAATATTCTCCCATCTGAGGCTGAAGATAACACAGTAGAACAGATTAAACATGCCTGGGATAATGTTATATTATGTTATATTAAATCTTACACTTAATGTAGGATAAAATAGTATTTATTGTCAGTATAGTTTTAATTAAACAACTGGGCCGACTGGATGGGCCGTGTGGCTCTTATCTTTCTTTGTTTTTATGTTCGTCCGCTCCCAAGTATTGTACACTCACATGCGCCCCACAATGGAACTGCTGGACGTACATAAGCAATATCCGTACATCCAGTGTTCCGATGCGTATCCCAGGGTTCTGGGTCTGCGCAGTATTGAAGCACAGCCAGCTTTTGCACACTGCATGTGTCGTTCTTAGTTGAGGATCTGTGTGTACAGATGCGCAAGCAAAATATTTTAAGGAATCTGCAGGGATTAGTTTTGTCCCAGTTATGTCTGACCACACAGTCTCCTCAATTGAGTTCTGCAGCTGCCTGGGCCCGCTCCTGGGATAACATCATTTCTGTCATCTATGGATCTATGTAGATTCTACCAAAGCTCCGTCCACTACTCAAGGAAATAAAGCAGCACTCTGGAGTGTAGTAATGAATAATAGTAGCTAAGTGCTAATCCTGCCTGACTTTCATTGATAGGCAGTAAAGTAAGTTTAAATATATTATACTTTTTATACTCTATTTAAAGTGTAGCTTTCAGAATGTAACATTTTACTTAACCACAAATAAAGGTAACCTTTCCCATTACTTTAGAAATAATTTTGGAGAAGGCAGATGGCAACCTTTCCAGAAAGATATATTCTACTCCGACAGGTGGAAGAATTCTGGGCATAACATTTGTTCACAATTGTCACTTATAGACTTAGAAGTACGAGGCCAAAAATAAATGTTACAGTAACTTAAAAGAGCAAAGTTCTTCCTACTACAAAGATACACTTGAAATTGCGAGTGTGTTACATAGCTCCAGAACATAAACACAGTGCTTCAGCCCAGCTCTCGATGACAGAACATAGAACTTAGGAGACCATGGGGTTGTTTTATCAAACATCTCTATAGCACATAGCAACCAATCAGATTCCAACTGACATTTACCCTGCACAGCCTAAAATGATAGCTAGATTCTGATTGGCTGCTGTAGGCATCCACAGAGGTTTTTTTTATAAATCTAACCCATTTAGTAATTTTTAGTTCAGATGTGACTTTTTGTCCTTTATGTTCAACCACTGCCTTCCTGTATATTGTGAATATGGGATTCAAGATCTACACAGGCATGATCATCTCAGGAATACTAAAACTGGGTACACACTGGGGCTTTTTCACATGATTATCATTCCAATCACTTTATAAATGAGTGTTTGGAATGATGTTGTCAGAGGCTTGGAAATGTTTAGGTCAGTCACATGATCCTGGCAGAGTGGAGGGCGCTGGGTATCGAAGTGGAAACTGGGAGACCTCAAATAGTGTCTGCGCATAAGAGCACGAGTAGAGGGGGGTGAGTCCTAGGTGAGGTGTGTAGGACTGGTAAAGAATAGGCACCCGGACTGGAGTAGCGAACTGGCTAGACTGGGCTGGAGTCTCTACGCTGAGCTGAATTGGAATCAGCAGGCTGGATAGGATTGAAACAGCAGGCTGGACTGGATAGCAACAGCAGGCTGAACTGGATAGCAACAGCAGACTGAACTAGATAGCAACAGCAGGCTTGAACTGTATGGCAACAGCAGGCTGAACTGGATAGCAACAGCGGGCTTGAACTGTATGGCAACAACAAGCTTGAACTTGGTAGCAACAGCAGACTTGAACCGTAAGGCGACAGCAGGCTTGAACTGTATGGCAACAGCAGGCTTATACTGGATAGCAACAGCGGGCTTGAACTATATAACAACAGCAGGCTTGAACTGGATCAGGAGGAACCAGGCACATTTGGAAGACAAAGTTGTTCTGGCACCAGAGTTCTGTCTGAGAGAGCCTAAATGGGCCAGGTGGAGAGGAATCAAGCAAGGCAATCAACAGCACCTGAGGGGTAAGCCTGTAGTAGGGAGTGAACCAGAAAGGGCAAAGGTAGAGGGAATCATGTAACAGGCAGATGTAAACAAAGGGAAATAGTGAATGGAACTGAAGGAATCGTGACAGATGTTGTGTAAGTATGTACTGTGCAGGTATCATGCCTGATCGTTGCAAAGTAGACAACCATGTTTAGAATGATTTTTAGGAAAGTTTCACTTGAAACGATTATGATGCAGACAGATGCCTGATGTCTGCTTCTTCCTGCAGAGTGTACTGTCAAGTACTAAATGATTCAGCAGAGAATCCTTTCATTGTGAACAGTACAAAGATCATCTGCAGAACCGGGAGTAATCTCTATAACAATGTCGGATCGTTACAGAAGCTCCCAGTGTACCAAGCGTAAATGGTTTTCTACATTGTTACCTCTCAACATAGCATTGATCACGTATGTTTCTCTCCTCCAATACTGTTAGAGCCTCATTGATATCTCAAATTAAACATTAAGATTTACTTAAACTTCTACATATGAAGTGGAGGCCTTTCCTCTATCAACCAATCATGTATCTAGATAATGGTGGGCCGTATTCACAGATCTGTTTTTGCATGGAGTTCCATGCGTATTTTTGCGTAACTTTATTTACGCCGTTGACATTGAATTTACGAACGGAAGTCCATTAGGCATGTACTTGTGAATCGCACTTGGTAACATACATGCAGAGGGGCGTGGTGGAAAGCCGTACAGGCAGAGTTATGTGAAAGTAGGTGGGGGGTGGCATTTAAATCACCATTTGAGGGTGACACGTACGGAAGTATTATACGCACATAAATACACACATATAGATAGAGGTGCTCTATGGACTCGTAAGTCACCGAAAACCCTTCCGTGCGAGGGGAGTGTCGTGGTGAGGTGTTGCTTTGCAACGTTCATGCATATATTTGCGTACCTTTAACTGACGGATCTCTGGATACGGCCCGATATCTGGAATTTCATTGGTCGTTATCGGCAAAGCTGATAACTTAGGGGGTGATTCAGAGATGCGACTGCGAAAAGATCGCAAATATACGCAACTAAGTTCAGATCTTAGCAGGTTCCAGCCCACTGCATAAACAGTCACTCCCCTTGCAAACAGAGGCGGATCTTAAAGTTAGACCACCATTGACTAATCCTAAGTGTCTGCCCGCGCCCACTTTCCCTCATCTCCCTGCCTCCCCCCGCCCATTTCCATGCAAATCCTTCAGATCCCAAACTTCCGCAGCACTTAAGATCTTAAGTGCTTGCGATCGATTCACAGGTACGCTCTTAGCGAATTTACGCTCCTAACCGCTACGTAGACGGCGTTGCACTATTACTACGCATGCGCAATGCTGCAAATTTTCTAAGATCCTAAATATACGCTCCTAAGTAGCGATAAAATCGCATCTCTGAATCAGGCCCTTAAACTTTAGTAAGCCTACACTCTGGTAGTAGTAGTAGGACTCTAGTAAAGACTTTTTAATTTATTGCTTCCACAACATTAAACTGTTTTATCGAGGATCTATGTTTAAGACAACAGTGAAAGCCAGATAACCGTCTAACCAAAGCTAAAAGAAAACATTGCAAGGTTCATTAGTGACCCGCCACCTGTATTAGTGACACAGCTTTATATCTATAGTGGTGGCTTGATTGAGATATAGAACACGGAGCAGTGTCTTGAAAAGGTGTCTGCCGGCCGTGGTGATCTTTAATATGGCTAAGGATACTGCAAGGACACTGCTAGAAAGATCTCTAATCTCTGTGTTTTTGTGACATCAAACAACACATAAAGGGGTCTATTTACAAGGATAATTTTTTGGCGATAATGCCCGTTTTAATGTGAAAAAGGGCATTATCGCAGGAAAATGAAGGAAAACATTTACAAACCATGGATCGCCATGGGAAACTACAGTTTCCATGGTGATGCATGTAAATAACGCATCAGTGGGCTGGCCCGTTGTATTCAGAGCAGGCCAACATTTTGTTATATTTACAAAGCCTGGGAGCAGAGTTTTACACTCCGCTCCCAGCGTAAAACTAAGACCAGCTTCGGCTGGCGTTAGGGGTAAGTATTCTAGAGATGTCATCATAAACCCCTCTTTTACTCCCCTAATAGCTATTATGGGGAGGAAAAGAGTGGTATATGGGCATGTATGAGGAGACCGCTGGAATAAACCTATATGTAGAAATGTATATAAAAAAAATTATTTGGTTTGTTTTTTTTTATTTAATTTTTTACATAAAAATAAATAAATAAATACATCTAAAATATTAATAACTGTAAAAAAAAAAAAATAAACAAAAAAAGCAAAACTTACCTTCCCAGGAAAACAAAATAAGCAAAACTTACCTGCCCAGGAGACATGTCAGAATCTGAAAATGTCAGAGTGAATGTCTGAAGAGTCCCGATATGAAGACACTGTACATGCACAGTTTTTTTCATGCCTTCATGCCGGGACTTGAAATTTTCAAAGTCCCGCGTTGGAGTTTCTGCGCATGCGCAGGTATACGAAGTATGAATATAATGTCCTGCAATGAGCACAGAGATCATTGCCGGACATTGCAAGGCAGGTAAGTTTTAGTAGATTATATGAACGAAGCTGCCAAGCTCGCTGCAAGCTGAAGCAAACCTGGAACAGCTTTGTACATTAAAAAAATTGTCTAATACCGCGTTCACATTACCACTGCCTAAAAAGCTGCTTTTTAGGCAGTGGGCAGAATNNNNTGCGTGGGTGAAAAGGTTGGTTTTTTTTTTTTTTTTTTTTTTTTTTTTTTTTTTTTTTTAGAAGCCGGCTGCAGGGAAAAAAGCCGGCTTTTTAGCTCAATCTGAATGCAAAAAGTCGCCTATTGAAAAAGCCAGCAAAAACCCTTCTTTTTAGCCGGCTCTAAGACCCGGCTAAAGAGACCCGGGGTTTGCGTTCAGATTGCCCAAAAAAGCCGGGGTTTTCATGAAACCCGGCAATTTCATGAAAACACCGGCTTTTAGGTGGTAATGTGAACGGGGTATTAGTAATCAACCCCAAAGTGAGTGCTGTCTTCTCATCAACTGATAAAAAAAATACACAGGACGAGCTGATTAACACAGCACAATAAGCAGAACATTACAAATGTTTTATTACCAGTGGTGGGGCATCTATAATAATTACATTGTTAAAAGACTGTCTTTAAGTATAATTATATTATATATATAAACAAAACACGGCCTGGCACTCTAGCCATTACCCAGCGACTAACCATAATCTTCTCCCTTTAAAGTAAAAGTCAGAGAGTTGGTTACAGATATCTGCAGACATGTGATAAGCCACCAGCCACTTACAAGGCTTCTCTGTATGGTGGTCCTAACTCTAAAATGTAGAGTCCCATATATGGGGAAAAAGTAACTGGGTAATAGCTAGAGTGCCAGGCCTTGTTTTATTTTTGTGCAATCTCCCCTTGCTTTGTGCACCTGCTATATAAATTACCTTATAGATTTATCTGAGCAATCTCTATTTTGGAAGTGTGTTTTAAAGTGTGTCTGGGATAGCAGCTGAAAGGGGGTGTTGTCTCAGAGTGGCTGTTTTGGAGACTTGGGGATCTCCATAAGAGGTGAGTTCTCAATTTAGAAAAATATTTGATACGTGACCCACAATTGGGACTCTAAATTTTAAAGTTAGGACCACCTAACAGAGAAGCCTTGTAAGTGGCAGGTGGCTTATCACATGTCTGCAGATATCTGTGCTTTTATAATTAATTATAAAATTATCCCAATATAAGAAGGAAGTGAATTTCCCTGTCACTCCCCTCTCACATACGTTTCCAGAACCCTACCTTCAGTTCTCTGCACGGATCTGTGTTCATCTGAACGCAGATACATATGCAAATGCTGTTACGGACGCCACACACCAGGGCACAGAGTGTGACAGACAACCAGAAGGTTGCGGCCCCCAGTGGCAACTTCAGGAATAACAAGGAAGGTATGGGAGTTAATACAAATAGACAACACAGAAGACAAGACTAGAACAGACCACAACCGAGAGCAACACTAAATAACTCCAGTACCAGTTAGGAGGGGGAAGAAATCCAAGACTGAAGAGCAGACTGGAGCTGAACATGATGAGACAAGACAGACATCTCGAACCCAGACAAGGATCATGTCCAGAACACAGACAACAGATTCCTGGACCAGGACAGGTATTAGGAGGACATGGCTGGTGCAGTGGGGCAGGTACACAGGAGGATAATACAGATACCACGTATCAGGGAATAGATAATCAGGTAAAGGCAGAGCTAGCTGGCGTTTACACACAGGGATCCAGGAGAAAGTGCAGACACCAGAGAAGCACAGAGAGACTGGACAGAATCAGTGGACAAGAATAAATCAGATCCCTGCAGCATGCAAGGAAAACCGCACAAATGTGACAAACAAGAATTATTGCTAGCCAGCCAAACGCACTGCATTACAGGAGCAAAGCAACACAAGAAATTCTGCTGCAGAAAACCTGGGACATAATGGCAGGAACTTACAATATCACCAGCAAGGGAGAGTTCTCATTTCTGGTTATATAAACATCAGATAGCTAAACAGAGCTGGAGAGCCTCCCAGCTCTGATTGGTATAAATTCTGGCTATTAGGCATCAGCTGAATGCTATTAACCATGCTGGTAGCTGGAGTAGAAGCAGGGCTGTACTGTTTACAACAGGGGTGGGCAATTAATTTCTACAGGGGGCCACATGAAAAATCTGACTGTGTTGGAGGGCCGAACCAATGATAACTTGAACTAAATTAGGCTCAATATTAATTTTCTCCCATTATAAAAAGCAGCAAGTGATATATTTTGATAAGATGCTGCTGGTAATCAGAAGTTTAAGAATATTCTGTAAATATTGATGTAAATATATGAATTGTGGTGTAGGTCAAAGAGGACTCACCCTGGATGCCGGTCTGACGGGATCTCTAAAGCACCCCAAAGTGATAGGGCAAAGCCGTCTCCTGCGGGATACACGTCATCAGGCGCTGGTTACTAGGGACCCAGGGGGCGGGGGCCGCCGGCAGTGACTGCCCGTGCACTGTAGCTCTGTAGCTTGTGACTCGCGGGCAGTCACTGGGCCTCAATTGTTAAGCTGCATTGTAGGGTCTTTGTGACCTAGCGATACAGCACAGTGTGTGGTGCAGGGAGCCTGTGGGCGGAGAGCCGCGGGTGCCGTGTGTGTGAGATTAAGGGGGGGGGGGCATGTGACTGGAATAAATAAGTGGGTCGGACAGGGATTGCCATAGGCCCGTACATTGCCCAGGTCTGGTTTACACAGCATCCTGGCTGCTTAGCAACAGCTATGATTACTGTCATCCATCTTCCTGGCTGCGTAGCAACCAGGATCTGCTCGAGCAGTCAAAGGAGGTTGTGCCACTGCGACTACTCCAGCGGCATATAACAAATGCATACCACCACCAACTCACCAACATCTGTATGCCTATCCCCCCCCCCCTGTGCTGGGATTAATTATGTGAATCTGAAGCGACACCCCGTCTAATAGATCTCTTAGCGTATGAAGTTCCATTACGCTAGGAGATCCATTGTGTAACATCTGGCATGCACGGACGCAGTTCCAGGGAAACACCCAGCCTCTGGATCCGGCCCACTGTTTATAATAAATATGGGCCTGATTCACACTGCCCATGCGTAGTAGGTAATTTACGCTATCTACGTAGCCGATAGGCACCTAGATATCGTAGGTGCACGCAACATATTACATAACGCTGCCTCAGCGCGTTTTTAGGCAGAAGTGGGAGGGGGGAGTCATTAAGATTAGCTGGGGAGGGCGGAAGGGAGGTGGAGAGGTGCAGTGTCTGTACGGACAGTGCACGGAGAGATAAGGTATCCCTATTGCACTCGTAAGTGCCATAAGGTACCAAAAAACGGGGGCAGGACGGGGGGTGGAAGAGTGAGTTTGGGGCGCAGCTGCACGCACCTCTTAAGTGTGAATCAGGCCCAATATTTCTATGTCCTATGTGCTTATTTTCTGTTATTAGTTTTGTCCTCTTTTTCTCTGTTCGTTTCTTAAGGAGCGGCTGGTCTATAGAATATGAGACATTACATGGAACTAGCACCATTAGCTTTACATTGAGATTTTGTACTCTAATCTTATGTGTGATTTTCAGCTGTTTGACTGAATGATGGTGCATTAGACATTTTACAGAAAATAGAGGCTCCAGGATAGTGCAAAAATCTGGTCAGCATGTGAATGGGAGAGAAAATATCCTCCGATTTCTCCACATGCAACAGAAATAAGTTTTTGTTTCACATATTTGTTCAATATGAGTCTTGTTCTGGGAGATTATTGAGCATTCTGCAATACATTCTGTACCCAAAAACTTAGCCAGTAAAGCTTGGTACACACTAAAGAAATTTTAAGTACGATGGTACATGCAAGGGGAGTGCATAGAAAGGACGCTAGCGTAAATACTCTACGCGATGAAACGTATCAGGTGCGTATGTCTGGATCTACCTCGATAATTGTAAAAGCTATTCTACGCTGATTCATTCATACATACTACACTATCGGCATCTCTTTGATTTCTTTGTTTTTCTATGTATATTTTATCCCAACTATGCTTCTGGAACCATTGTTTGATCGTTCAAGTTGGAATGTTTATAAGATGTGATCAAATGATGTATTTTTTAATGATTAGGCATGATCGTTGGAAAGTATACACTCACACAATATCATTCCAAACACTCGTTTATCGTGTGATTATTATTACGAATATCATGCAAACTGCTCTTCTGGCAGACATGCATCCGATAGTGCCCAGTGCCTACTTTACGTTTTCAACTTCCGTGAACTACAGGTGTTGGCGCGGAAGTCTGGATCATTATGAGGTAATACTGTACATTATATGAAAGTTACAAAATAATGGCGCAGTCCCCACCTATTAGTAGCTAACCAGTCAACTAGACACTTCCCACACCCTGTGTATATAAGACAATTTCATAAATTTGAAGAAAATTAAAATAACAAGCAACTAAAAGCGCAATGGCCCACAAAAGCAGCTGGAGCACCCCTTGGAGGTGTCTCAGACCTCCTGAGTACAAAGATAAAATATGGATAATATGCTCCTGTATGCATCAGATATGCACAACAGGGGCCTACATAAGGGGTAGTCAAGCGCTAGAGCCTATCTAAATCATAAAGTGCCAGTGGAGAAATATAAGACCTTATGCAGAATGTAATACACTGTAAAGTCCCATTAAAATCAGTTTTCCATCGGGGATAATGATTTCCTGAACTCACAGGGTGTATAGGATAAAACAGAAAAACTTGAATTAATACACATTCCATGTAAAATTATATACAAAGCAGAACAGGACATCATACCAGGGTTAAGATGGAAGAAGGCCGCGAGTGAAACAACCGCTAGATGGAACTGCCCGGGCGCGGTGTCTGCTTCAGATGCGATGAGTTGTCCCTGGAAGATGACGTTCCTGTAACTGCACGAACCGGCTGACTCACGCGTTTCAAGTTCACCTGAGCTCTTTCTCAAAGTCGATGCCGGCATCCAGTCACTCCTCCTTTTATTGCTCTTCCATTCATCTCATAGGTTTAGAGTAATCCATTACTTAAAAGCCTCTGCTGTTACAAATTTAAATTCCTACCACTGGCACTGTTATTATACATTTCATGGATGGTATATACATAGTATAAACTCTAATATGTCTCAAAATCATAATGTGCCATGTAATGGCCCCTTTAAGAGAAAACGGTCCATTGTTTAACACAGCCCACAATGATATACTTATGATTTTGGGACAAATAGTGCAACAAACTAATAAAATAACTGGAAATAATCGTGTTAATAGAAAAAGTAGGATGTAAATTTTTGAGACAACCTTTTAATCTTTCCAGTAAATTAATAATCTTCAACATTTTTAGAAAACACTTTTTTGAAAATGATTGATTCTTTGGAGAGGTTGTCTCTCAAAAAATTATTTTTGGGTACATTCACTTCTCATACTTTATATTCTATTAACATGATTATTTCCAGTTATTTTATAAGTTACTTTTTTCACTATTTGTTATTTATTTTTCTTATATCTTATATAGTGTTTCCCCCAGCGCCCTTAGTACACTACAAATTTATTATACTGTACATTTTATTTTTTTTTTAACTGTTTTTTTTTTTATTAGTTTTTTCCAGAAAAAACAAATCACAATACAGACAAATAGAAACACGTGAATTAAGGTAGCATACAATCGTATATGAGGACACATCAATTGGGAATACAGTCTACCGTTGCAAGTAGTAACTGTCTGCTAGCGATCGCAATAGGATTGTCACCAAAGAGTGAGAGGAAAAAAGTAACAGAGGAGCAGAATATTACATCTTTGGTGTTCTAGCAGCAGCAGTATTCTTTATTTTGGCATGGGGGTAAAGGGAGAAAAAAAAAGGGGGGGGACCAGTCACGTACTTGTTCGTTGTTTAACCCGATATAACTATGTCAGTAAGTCTGATGCCGCCGTGACCATGTATAGACGCCAGAGTGAGTACTCTCAGAGAAATAGGGCCGTCAGCCCTGGTAGCGGGGAGTGTGATTGGTTAGGTTGATGGAAGAGGAACCAAGGGGTCCAGACACGTGTAAATATATGGGATCTGTTTGTAAGGTATGCTGACATTTTCTCCATAGAGACTAAGTGCCAAATTTTATTTAGTAGGTGTGCATAGGAGGGAGGGGAGGTGTTCTTCCAGTGGTTAGCTATTATACTGTACATTTTAATACCGAGACACGACAACTTGCTGTCTCCGTCTCTCTGTCAAAAGCAATCTGAAGGATAAGACGGAAACCACAGTTTTAAAATAAGAGGAAATCTGGTGAAAAGTTACTCCTGGGTAACGCCATAATGAATAACAGGGGGAGTGAAAGTAATGTTATTCTTTGCATGCAGGGAGAATACTTTGCTTTTGCTTATTGCACACTGATATTGACCAGCTTTACAATTACACTGTTATTATTACTTGTACTCTGAAACATCATCTCTCATCTCCAATAATATTATATTATTATTATTATATGGTTACACAGTTACTGATTAGTGTTACTATTACACTGTTATTTAGGCTTGTTCTAGGAGACATCACTTCTCATCTCTAATACTATTATATTATTATAATATTATTACATAGTTACTGACCAGCGTTACTATTATGCTGTTATTTAGACTTGTACTAGGAAATATCACCTCTCATCTCTAATACTATTATATTATTATTATTATTATTATTATTATTTTGTTGCACAGTTACTGACCAGCTTTACTATTATGCTGTTATTTAGACTTGTGCTAGGAAACATCATCTCTCATCTCTAATAATATATTATTATTATATTATTTCACAGATATTGACCAGCGTTAATGTTATACTGTTATTTAGACTTGTACTAGGAGACATGACCTCTCATCTCTAATACTATTGTATTTTTATTATATTATTACATAGAGACTGACCAGACATTGCAAGAAAGCTTTTAATGACGACCAAACAACTTTACAATCTAAGAGGTTTGGGGAACCCCCGACACATTGGAATAACAGTTACTGTAGGGTTACTCTATGGGTTAATCATCTTGAGTTTATTTTTGGATCGCGGACACCGGGCAGAGGTCAGAGTTTTTATTTCAGACTTTTGCAGGCGCTTTGGGCTCTTGACCTGATTCTCCGTAATGCTTTTAAACCCAGGGCCATGGGAGCGATTAACGTAATATGATGCCACACATGTCCCAAATATAACCACATGGATCAGGCTTATTAGAGACTGTTCTCCACACAGTTACACTTCCTGAAGCCACAAGTCATATAGGGAGGAGAATATAAAAAGTGTGGTGCATGGTGTCACTTTTTACAGTTCCATAGCTTAGGTTCAGTACAATAAATACATTGCATCCTCTCCCTATAACTGATCAACAAAGCAACAATGTGTCTGGTCAAGACTAGAACATATTAAAAAATTACATTTTGTGTTAGGATAACATGCTATGCAAATAATAGGAGGTTTAAGTACCATCCAGTTACAAATGTGATAATAGCTCTTGACCGGTACAGGAGGGCATCAGTTTGCATGTGCTAAATGGCACTTATGGCAATCGAATGATAGTTCAAATATAAGAACAGCAATCAAACTACTGATACATCAAATAAAAGAACAGTAAAAGCTGACAGATCAGCTGTATGAAGATGAGGATGTAATTTAAGAAAAAATAAGGACATCCCTTAATAGTGGTGGCTCCTCATACCATGGTTCAGATGATGGAAACAGGAAGGAAGCCCGGGAGGCACAGGGGAATGTCTGTGAAGGGATCAGTGCAGTCCTGTGAGAAAAGAAGTTGTCTGTAGGATGTATTATTTGAGTCACAACGTGTTTTGGGCAAGCTGCTCTTTTTCAATATCATGTTTTTTGTTATTATTATTTTTCATTTTAGAGATTCAGACACCCTCTGATTTAAAAAAAAAAATCAGTCTTAAATGAAATTAATTTAAATTCAATTATGATTTTAGAACTACACACAGCACAATGCATAGATTAACAAGGGTGGAAGGTGACAGGGTCAGGCCCCTTAGTTAAGAGGCAGGGCCCTAGTATAGATGGGTGGGACTGGGCGGCAGAGCTGGGCAGAACTGCTGCCTGATAGAAACTGACAGCTTAATACAGTGGTACTCCATGTATGAGTGCTGAGCGCTACAGCCAATATACATACATTTACTTATACATGAAGGGCTGAGCGCTGTCAGCCTCTGACACCTTGCTTGCAGTGAAGAGGGAGCAGCTGCCATGGGCCTCCCTCTCCTCTGCGCCCCATAGCAGCACCCCCTGTAATTACGCCCCCTTGTATATAACATTGCCATGCTTTTAGTAATGTATTTGCAAGATTAAACGCTTCTGCAATGGTCTCATTTAGGGGTGAAGTGTACACAGCTTCCTGTATTTAGACATGTTTTGCTGGTACAAATGTGCGTACTCTGGATTCAGCTGACTGGTGGGAAAGCACCCTTTCTATAAATGGACTACGTTGATTCCCCCTTTCGCGTGATGTCCCTCCAAACATTTGCGGTCACAGCAGTGAGTTGCATTTGTGTTTTACATGTGCGGCTGCTACATTTTATCACTCATTCAGTGCTTTAGATGCAGTATATAGTGAATAAGTATCAGGCACATCTCTTGGCGAAAAAGGAGATACATTTATTGGATAGTTAAATGTCAAATTGCTACAGAGATATACAACTATATACAAAAGTTACACTGAAAAATTCTAAAAACAAAAACAAAATATAAGCAATATTGTGCTACTGATAAAATATATATACTACACACTATATTTCCTTAAAACCAGTGGCAGCATCTCTAGAAGAAAAGGCAGTGCAGTCTCTCAACCACTCTACTATACCCCAAGTGCTTTAGATGCCCCAAATCTTTGTCACCCTATGGAAGTGCAGACTTTCTATTTATATGCAATTGGATCTCTAGACAACGGATTTGACGGGATCCTCTTGTTCTGGGCTTCACTATCCTGACTACCCTAGTTTTCTTTTTCAAGCATTTGGAAGGTCTGGGTGGGTACACAGAGAGAGAGAGAGAGAGGGAACACCTATATTGTAATTTGAATCAGAGGAAACGCCCACTTGTGAACTCACACTTGTCCCTCTTTTAAATTGTTCATTGCTCTTAAGTCTGGAGTGGTGAGAATGTGTTGGGATCAATTAGCACAGAATCTCCGATCGTGCACTGTGAAAAAAGGTTTCAATCCCACAGAGAACTCGGAAGTCTGGTTCCAATAAGTTTGGTTCTGTGCTTCATTTGAAATGACTGTTAATAGCACTGCGTGTTTTTCTTTAAATATCCTCCTGAGAGTTGCAACCAGCGTACAGCGTGAGAAAGTGATGTAACCGTGATATTACTGCATGCTGGAGATATGGAAACAGAAATTACACTCTGTTACATGGGGAATACTGATACATTGCACCACTGAAGTACCATTTAACTATTAAGACTTGATTTTTCTATGGACATTAACGAAAACCATCTCCTATACACATAAATATTTTAGTGTGAAAAGTATTGTCTGTGTTGCATATCATCAGCTGGCCGCTGCAATGAAATTATTGCATTAGAAATTATATTATGAAATATTCATGATAGCTAAAAATAAATTTATGTATTAAGAAACATCTAGTACTATATTATACATTCTTAACATCTATCATCCTATACTACACATATATAATATCTATTTTTAGTACACACACTACATATATATGTTTTAATCTCTATGGGCCTGATCCAGACCTACGCCCGCAAGCGATCGTACGCTGATCGTGAGCGTAAAAACGGGCAAAAAAACGCACTGCGCATGTGCAGTATGACAGTTCGTCGTCCGAAGGACATGAGCGTACAGCGAGCGTATTTTCAGCGTATTTTTCGCCCAAGGGGCGTGCGTTTTGTACGACGATAGTCTGGACGCTCGAGTTACTACACAGAGGCGGGGATAGCCATTTAAATTGTACAGTATGGGTGTGCTAAGCCCAGTACGACCAGCGTATCGGTACGAAAATTCGCACGTACGCTGGAAAAACTTAGGGTAGGGTTCAGCCGCCGTAAGTAGGTGCAATCAATGGGAGTGTCATGGGCGTGAAAGTTTATACGCCCGGGCGATTATACGCTATGCTCGCGGGCGCTCGCGGTCGTAGGTCTGGATCAGGCCCTATGCTACTAATGTATAACATCACTCTCAACTCTATACTACTCTATAAAACATTCTACAATTCTACCATTTTTAATGTCACCTCTGTGTAATGCATTCTATTACTGCACAGTACACCTAATAACCCCTACTATTGTCTATGTGTCTTCTGTACTATGCAGTTATACAGCACAGTACATTTCATAATAGCCCCTCCCATTATCTATGTCTCTTCTGTATTATGCATTATTATACAGCACAGGACATCTTCTAATGACCCCTACCATTGTCTATGTCTCTCCTGTATTATGCATTGTTATACAGCACAGGATACCTCCTCATAGCCCCTTCCATTATCTGTATCACCTCTGTATAATGCATTGTTATACAGCACAGGATACCTCCTCATAGCCCCTCCCATTATCTATGTCTCTTCTGTATTATGCATTATTATACAGCACAGGACATCTCCTAATGACCCCTACCATTGTCTATGTCTCTTCTGTATTATGCATTGTTATACAGCACAGGACACCTCCTCATAGCCCCTCCCATTTTCTATGTCACTTCCTGCACAGGGCATCTCCTAATAGCCCCATCCCATTTTCTATGTCACCTCTGTATAATGCATCCTTATACAGCGCACAGGACACCTAATAGCTCATAACATTATCTGTCACCTCTGTATAATGCATCTTATTACTGCACAGGATACCTCCTAATAGCCCCTCCCATTATCTATGTCACCTCTGTATAATGCATCCTATCACTGCAGAGAACACCTCTTCATTGCCCATCCCATATTCTATGTCTCCTCTGTATAATGCATCCTTATACAACAATGGACACCTCATAGCCTCTCCCATTATCTATGTCTCCTCTGTATAATACATCCTTATACAGCACAGAACACCTCATAGCCCCTCCCATTATCTGTCACATCTTTATAATGCATCCTTATACAGCACAGGACACCTCTTCATAGCCCCTCCCATTTTCTATGTAACCTTTGTATAATGCATCCTTATACTGAAGAGAACACCTTCTTATAGCCCCTCTCATTATCCATGTCCCTCAGTATAATGCATCCTATCACTGCACAGGACACCTCTTCATAGCCCCTCCTATTTTCTATATAATCATTGTATAATGCATCTTTATACTCCTTATAGCCCTTCCCATTATCTCTATCACCTATGTATAATGCATCAGAACACCTTATAGCCCCTCCCATTATCTATATCTCCTGTGTATAATACATCCTATTATTGCACAGGACATCTCCTTATAGCCCCTCCCATTATCTATATCACCTATGTATAATGCATCAGGACACATAATAGCCCCTCCCATTATCTATGTCTCCTGTGTATAATACATCCTATTATTGCAGAGGACATCTCCTAATGGCCTCTCCCGTTAACTGTGTCTCCTCTATATAAATAATTATATCTGTGTAAGCCCAGCCATTACTCTATTTGTCACTATATTATTTTGATAAACGATTGTATAATTACTAAGATAACGAGATGATTTACCCTGGGTATCATAGTATTGTCACTCAGACCCCCCCTGTTCTATTACAGTGTGACAAGAGTGTGTTGTAGTGACACCAGACCTGTCCTTCCCCCTCTACGTTGCCCCTGACCCCTTCCCTGTGAATGATTCTGAGACAGATGGAGCTGTCTCAGCACCAGCCTGCTGTCTCAAGGAGCCGCTGTCAATCACAGCCCAGTGTCTTTTACCAAATTTGGAGAGGTGTCCCCTGCTCCTTAGGCTGAAAATAAATGTCCAGCGGAGAGCAATGAAGAGGAGGAGAGATGGGAGGCTGGAGATAGGAGTAGGAGACTGAAGACAGAATGAGGCAGGAGAGAGGAGTAGGAGGTGGCTGGAGAAAGGAGTAAGAGGCTGGGGAGAGGAATATGAGGCTGGAGACAGGAGTAGGAGGCTGGAGACAGGAGTGGGAGGCTGGAGAGAGGAATATGAGGTTGGAGAGAGGAATAGGAGGCTGGAGAAAGGAGTAAGAGGCTGGAGAGAGGAATATGAGGTTGGAGAGAGGAGTAGGTGGCTGGAGACAGGAGTGGGAGGCTGGAGAGAGGAATATGAGGTTGGAGAGGGGAGTAGGAGACTGGAGAGAGGAATAGGATGGGAGGCAGTTCCTGAGTCTAATAAAGGATTCTGCCTCCATCTGATTAAGAGCTTCATGGCACAGGAACTGTTATAGGCGATAACCATTAATCTGCAAAATTAACTCTTTATGAGCTGCAGCACACAAAACTCCCTCATTCAGGTGACGTGCCATTACCTGCAAATATGTGAAGCCTGTTATGCGCATCTTTCACAGACTATTCGGCATCCTGACTGATGTAAGCTCATAAGTCAGACAACAGCTGGCAATTAATAGGCCTTATTTAAATAAGTGTCAGGATAAACATTCTAATTACGGTATAAGTGTCAGGTAATTGTTTTACTACTTATGTTTATTGATGTACATGTGACCTCTGAAGCACCTCCCATAAACTTGTTTAACCCCTCCTCCTCCAGCATGTACTCTACAACAGTCTTGGACCGCTAGAGTATGATGCCACTGGAAAGTTTTATGTCAGTCTATAAGTTAAATAAATTTTTACTTCAATTTGGGATCCGTGTATAAGTTTAGCACATTTCTTCCAATAAGAGCCTTATTAACGGATCAGGCCGCCACTATTGTGTCATTCAAGTCAATTCCATCCCTATTCCTCCTAATAAACTTAATTTTTTGTCTTTGGACTTCATAGAAGGAACTACGGCAACCCTGAAAACTATGGGGAACATAAAACTTAGCAAAATGTTTTGAGTTCAGATTAACTGTACTGAAAGGTGCAAATGTGCACATGCAGAAACCATGTTGCCATGTCAGGGGTGTCAACTCATTTAAAATATCTCTGCATGCAGGGAAAGGACTGGCTGATTTTGCTTATTGCATAGTCATGCTAAACAGATACATTTGTAAACTCTAATTTAGAGTTAGGCTACAGAACATCACCTTTCAACTCGTTCTGTTAGCACATACTATGATTGCTTCCCCCTGCAGTTCAGTATTAATTTTTCAAGATGTTTGCTCCTTTTTCTTTTAAACACTTTACAATGTGTCCAACAAGTAACAAAGCATGCACACAGATATTAGATAGCTAGATAGATAGATACGAGATAGATAGATACGAGATAGAGAGATACGAGATAGATAGATAGATAGACAGACAGATAGATACGAGATAGATAGATACAACATAGATAGATATGAGATAGATAGATAGATAGATAGATAGATAGATAGATAGATAGATAGATAGATAGATAGATAGTCAGACAGACAGACAAAGCTCTGAGTCTTTATACACAGTATCATGTGATCATCCGGCATATAAAAGTGTCAGCACTCTCTTAATTATAACTGATTGCATTTAGACAGCAGCTGCTATTACAGATCATGGTAAAAGTGTATTTAATATCTGATGGGGACATTTCATAAATCTTACATTACATAAATCTTATTTTATACAGTACAATCTTCCACACGGTGTAATAAATACTACAACATCAGAAATATTTCTAATCTGAGTTGTGGTCATGAAACGGTTATTCTGTGGGCCCTGTGTGAATAAACTTTATCTATTCCTTAAGCAATAATCCCTCCAGTCCTTTGATAATCCACCTTTACTGGCATTTCAGAGCTCATTATCAGTCATACAATTTACCAGAGCTAATTATCTGGCAGTAATGGTGCCAAGTGCTGTGTGGAATGAGACATCATGCAGCACTAAGAGACTCATGCCGAAAATGTTCCCTTCTCCCTCTGTGGGGGTTGGCCCCTAATTCTGTGTATTTATACCACTTGGCTGACGCACATAGCTTTGCAGATGCATCTGGTAAGTGAGTCCAGAGATTGGGTAATATCTTCAAGGTCATAGTGAGGTGAAGGGTGCATGCTGGGATTCCCTGCTATATACACGGGGGAAGCTGCAGGATCATGCTACATGAAATCATTTGCCTGAGCAGTTATGTCATGAATGCAGGAGCAGGGCGCAGTAACCCGACACAGCTCACATTATTCCATCCTTACTGTCGAAATGGTCATAGTTGCATGGCAATGTCTACCAACAGTGGTATACAACGAAACACCCTAAAAATAGCGGAAATCCGAGTCAGGGCTGGGAAGGAGCAAACCTCTAGGGCACTTAGGGGCTTATTCAGTCATTTTTGTGGTGTACCATTCATTTGGTATTTGTCCACTTGCAGAACACGGGTTATTCTGTTCCGCACTAGCGTTATTTGAAACAGCGCTTGCACAATTTACAGCACTGCAGCTCCTGATTGGTGGACAAGCGCCACGGGTTGCCTACAGACACATACCACCCAAAGCAATAGGAAGCTCTATTCCTAGATACAGAAGTGTTAAAAAATGTGTTGGAAAATATATCATTTTATTTAAAAACCAACATTCTGCACAATGCGTAACCAGCCTTTCCATACCTTCAGCGTTGCCTTCGGATGGTTAAATGCTAACGCAATGGCTCGATGTACAGTTAGGTCTGTATATATTTGGACACTGACACCATTTTTTTTAGCTGTTCACCAAAACATATTCTGTTATATTCAGTTATATAATGAATTTAATGTGCAGACTCTTTTCTTTAATTTGAGGCTATTCACATCCAAATTTGAGGAAAGGGTTAGGAATGACAGCTTTATAATACGTAGCCCTCCTCTTTCTCAGTGGTTAGACCATGGGCTGGTCGTGGACTGGTGTGGGATATTTTTTTTAATTATTTTACCACTTTCTTACTTAAGCTGGTTTTCCTTCAGAAACCAAAAACACCCATCAGAGAGATCATGTCAACTGAAATCAACAGTTTGGTACATTCTGAGAAAAAAAGAACACACTGGGGAGCTCAGCCACAGTTGTGGGTGATTTTAGGGTCCTTTTCAAGGTACAGAAAGACCCCTTTACAATATCCATGTAACATTTGGTAGTAGGTAGACATATGGAAATGGATCCAGACTTACAATTCCACTGTGCATAGAGGCAGCAGGGACCAAAAGCCAGATCCTGGCTGAATCGTCCACAAGGAATTCCAACAGCAGATCCCTACCTTAAGAGTTCAGTGCTACCCTCATATAAAATGGGGATGACTTGGATGTCTGGCTAGTATGGAGGGTGCTTATAAAGCCTTCAATATTCTATTTGCAGATCTCCCACATATCGTAACTCCTTCCTATCATTTTCTAAATCTACCATAAAGAGAAGATTTCATGAGAGCAAATACAAAGGGTTTACCACAAGGAACAAACCATTTATAAACATGAAAATCAAAAATAGAAAAGCCAGATAAGACTTAGCCAAATAACACCTACAAACCAGCTCAGTTCTGGAACAACTTTCGTTGGACAGATGGGACTGAGATCAAGCTGTACTGCAATGATAGGGAGAAAAAGTATGTAGAAGGCTTGGAATGGCTCATGATCTAAAGCATACCACATCATCTGTGGAGGAAGTGGAATGGCCGTGGCATGCATGGCTTTCAATGACACTGGGTCACTGGTGTATTGATGATGGAAGCAGCCACATACATTCTGAGGTGTATAGTCTTCTCAGGTTCAGATTCAGCTAAGTTGATTAGAGGTTCTGCTCAGTACAGATGGACTGTGACCCACATGTTATGTAAAGGCAGAAGTGTAGAATTTTATCCAGTGACCGAGTCAATCTTTTCACTTGCTGAATACAAAACTAAAGGCAGAAAGACCAATGAGCAAACAGCAAGAGTACAGAACTAGAAGAATGTATACATCTGCCTTCAATTCTAAATTCTGTTAACCCACCTCTTCCCTTCTATAGAACACAGGCAGCGCAGCACTTGAGTTGTGTCTCGATCGTTGTACTTGCATACACATTCTGGGTATGCGCAGAGCGAAAGTAATCCATCACATGTTCATTGTAGTCTGGAACAGGCCCTTGCTTGCACCACCTTGCTTTTTGGAGGAGCAGACCTGATTGCCAGTGATTGTCCTAATCAGTTAGGACTTTGTAGCAACATCAGGGACAGTCAGGAGACTGGGATTGGTGCTGCACCTAAAAAGTAGTTCCCTCAGCATTACCTGTGTATGTGACAGGATAGGAAGGAGCAGGAGAAACTGCTGGTCCTATGCTCCTATTTGAACTTTTCGTAGCGACGCGCTGATCGTACCGAGCTAAGCACGCCTGTACTGTACAATTTAAATGGCTCCCCCCGCCTACATTCCCTAACTCCAGCGTCCGTACTAACTTCGTAATATAAACACGTCCCGTCGTCGGAAAATACGCAAAGAATACGGACGCCTGATTCGCCGCTATGAAAAGGTCTTTGATACGACCGGAAGTTGTCACTCTGCACATGCGCAGTGCGTTTTTTTCTGCCGATTTTACGCTTGCGACCAACGTACGATCGCTTGCGAGCGTAGGTCTAGATCAGGCCCAAAGGCTCTGCTTCAGACTTACACGAGACAGTTGTGTGAGTCCCTTTGACATGTAACATCGGCGTATGCGCATGCCAGATGTTACGTGTCGTAAGCTGTTCCGTAAAAGATCTGCATTCCTATACCCTGCCATACGGGTGTTAGGCATGCTAAATAAGTGGTGACTGTGGGGAGAAGCAGTTCTGCACAGATCTGCGTCCGTGTGTGGTAAAGGTAAGGTTCTGGACACTTAATTGTCCAGAACTCCGTAAGAAGAAGGAGAGTGACGGGCGTGCTCTCCCCTCCCCCATGCTTAATGACAGAGCTCCGTGTGGACATAAGTTGCACAGAGCTCTCAATCTAGTCCAAAGGGCCTGATCTAGATTTAATAACAAATTACGTCCGAAATTAGTAATGCAAAATACCACATACAGGAGAACAGGGCTCTCCCCCGGCTCTCCTACTCTCCTACGTGTTGGATCCCTGACCTTTTTTACACAGCTGTGCGTGTGGGGAATACAGGATGGTACGTAAGGGCTCACCCACCATGTGTATCTCATACGCATTTTAGGTCTGGATCAGTTTCTAAGGGCCTATTTATTTATTTCTGCCTCTACCCTTGTCTCTTCAATCGGAATAATACTATATATATCCATGAGGACAGAGCTCTGATCATATGTAGCAATCCCAGCAATTATACCACTTTCTGGGTATTGCAGCACTTGCTAACGCCATGTGAGCACATCAGAAATGCATTCCAGTGGGAGACAATGGAAGGGCTCCATGCTCGCATCAGAAGGGGCTCCAGCTCATATCAGAGGAGGCTCCATTCTCACATCAGAGGGGGCTCAATGCTCACATCAGAGGGGGCTCAATGCTCACATCAGAGGGAGCTCCATGCTTTCATCAGAGGGGGCTCCATGCTCGCATGAGAGGGGGATCCATTCTCACATCAGAAAGGGCTTCATGCTCACATCAGACGTGGCTCCATGCTCACATCAGACGGGGCTCCATGCTCACATCAGACGTGGCTCCATGCTCACATCAGACGTGGCTCCATGCTCACATCAGACGGGGCTCCATGCTCTCATCAGAGGAGGCTCCATGCTCACATCAGAGGGGGCTCCATGCTCACATCAGGGGGGGCCCATGCTCACATCAGAGGGGGCTCCATGCTAACATCAGAGGGGGCTCCATGCTAACATCAGAGGGGGCTACATGCTTATATCAGTGGGAGCTCCATGCCCCTTACAGGGGGCTCCATGCTCATATCAGAGGGGGCTCCATGCTCATATCAGAGGGAGCTCCATGCTCACATCAGAGGGGGCTTCATGCTCACATCAGAGGGAGCTCCATGGTCACATCAGAGGGGGCTCCATGCTAACATCAGAGGGGGCTACATGCTTATATCAGTGGGAGCTCCATGCCCCTTACAGGGGGCTCCATGCTCACATCAGAGGGGGCTCCATGCTCACATCAGAGGGGGCTCCATGCTCACATCAGATGCTTCCTGGAATTTGATAGTTGCACATGTGTAGCAGATTTGCAGAACTGCTGTTGTTATGTACATTCTGTCTGCAGCCAAACAGATCCTAAACTGCGACCCTTTCACTGTGGGTTTTATTCAGATGTTAAACTATATTTTGTGAGGAATACAAACTTATTTCAAGTATGTCCTGGTATCATTTTCTAGGATTTCAAAAACCGGCTCCCCCTGCCATAACTGGTGTTCACGGCCAGCCACTGGGAAAGCCTGGCACAAGGTAGCAGTCTGACTATTGAAGGCACTTGCTATGATTGGAGCTAAATCTGCTTCCACAATTGTGCTGGACAGCAAATCCTCTGGTATTAGGAATCGTGGACATATGTTTAATTCAGCGTTTCATTTGGCAGCCTGCCTGCATATTACTACAATATAGAGAAGACCTCATCCATCACGTGCTACTGTAGACAACAAGAGGATGTACATCATCAGGAAGAAGAAGGGTGTGTAGCCGGGGTGTTGGACACTGATCAAATATGTGAAAGTGTAGAATCTTGCATCGCTTTAAGAACTGTGGACCGGATCCAGACCCCCGCGTGCTTTCCGTGCGCGCGGGGTTCTGAAATTACGCGAGACAGGGGAGTGCACACCCCCTGTCACTCCCCTCTGTCGTGCGGGCTTTATGGCAGCTTACGCTGCCATAAGCCTGCCTTAAATGCAACGGGCGGATCAGCGACCGCTGATCCATTGCAGTGTGGGAGCCCCCTCCCACACTGTACACTTTACATGCTTCCCCCCGCCCGCTTTAGTCGGCAGAAGGGAAGCACAGCCCATTTGCCCGCAAATGGGCTCGGACGGAACAAAGTTACTATAGTAATCCTAGCGTAACATCTGGAGGGCGCTTGCGTGCGTAAATCACCTGACGATCTTAGATCTGGATCCGGTCCTAGGTCTGTACATCCCTGCTCAATCTGAAGAAGAGTAGGTAAAGTTGCTGTCAGAAAATCCACTAATGAGGGGCCTTTTAGGGATTCAAGCAGTCCAATGATAAAAAGATTATTGCGCCTGGACCTGTTTTCCAGGTCATCCAATTTATTCCATAATTCTCTCTGTTCTTTATCAATCTGTGAAATGTTCTTCTTTAGGCAAGCCATGTCTTCGAAAATTTCCCCAGATCTTTGTTCAATTTGGAGCATTCTCTGAGAGACCTGTTGCATTTGTTCTTTTAAGCTTTGCACTGCTGCTGTAAACTGAGAAGCTTGTGTCTGAAGCATAGGGCCCATGGTATCAGAGATTGCCTTCATCATGTCAGCATATAAGATTGGTAAAGAAGTATGGAGGGTTCTTGCCTCTCATCACCTGTGGTAACAGAATTAGAAGGTGCCACAGAGAACAGCAGCATCTGGAGAACCCGCTGCATCTTGGGCACGCCGCACTGCCTCTCCCCTCTGTTTATTACTCTTTGATGTCAACATAGGGTATAAAAATCTGTCCATTCACCTCAGAACTCAGCAGGTGAGTAGAGGCTCACCTAAGTTGTGACACTGCGGGCCATGCGGTGGTGCTTTAGAGTAGTTGTCCAAACGGGTGGGTAACACGGAGCTCAGCACTCAATGGCTATTAGCGTGCCTGCCGTAACCAGAAGTCCCTTGGCATCAATACTTTTTTAGACTATTTGGTTTTAATTCACCTTACACCTAGGTTTATTTGCTTATATGTGTTCACTATTTGTTTATTAGGCATTGCCTTGGTTACAGGGATGGTTTGCTCCAAGGACATTTCTGGTTTTACATGCAGGTGGCACCAAGGAGAGCTTAAAGAAGAAAAATATTTTGCAATAAATCAACCACGGTAAACACCAAACAGTGATCACTGCTTATACTCAACACAAGTGACAGATATCCACACCGCGTGACCGATATCCGACATTGACTGAACTTTTCTGCCACACACTATTTGTTTGACTAAGTACTATCTATTTTTTGACTAGTAATATTTTAAGTATCAGCAAACTGTGCCTTCAAATTTTCTTTTACCATATAAAAAAACTGGTATTATGTTGATTGATAAAATAATGTAAATTGCATAACTGTAATAATTAAGTACAGTGGAATTCGCAGTTCATGATTCTATATTTTGCTTGTTTCCATTTTAAGTGGATTATGAATAATTTAGTGTGTTTATCATATTGAAAGGTGTGTTCTACTCTTAATGGAATTCCGTTTTTCAAAAGGAAAGGGAAGTTCAGCCTGACATCCCCTGTATAAGACGCACCTGGTTTTTAGACCTATTTTTTGTCTAAAAAAGGTGCGTCTTATACATGGGGAAATACGGTATTTGATTAGCGACCTTGTTCAGTGTAAAGCGCGCACCGCCAGGGAGTCAGCCGGAGTCAGAGCTGCGGGTGAGAGAGCCTGAAACTGCCGGAGGGACCGCTGGAGGGACTGAAAAGGGAAGTTCAGCCTGACATCCCCTGTATAAGACGCACCTGGTTTTTAGACCTATTTTTTGTCTAAAAAAGGTGCGTCTTATACATGGGGAAATACGGTATTTGATTAGAAGAGCGACCTTGTGTTTACCTGTTACTAACAGTGGAGTAATCCTGCACTGGTGTCTGCGTTGCTAAGTAAATGATCATACTTAGGTTCCTGTGTGGATGACTCCTAAAAAAAGCCATTATTTGTGTGGGTTATTATTGCATGATGCATTCCTCTCGGGATCAGACCTTGTGTATTTGTTTTCAATACACCATTTTTCCATTATTTTACTTCCCACCACATTGGATTCTATCCAATACAAAATGCTCTGTGGTATGTACTATTTGGCTAAATTAATTAATAGAATATTTGTTTTAAAACATCAGGGAAACATTTATACCAGTTCATTTTAACAGTAACTAAATATCAAAATATAGTAAATGGTAATTATATAATCCAGGGTTCAACAAATTTTAATAAAAATTAGGCTCTACACCAAAAATGTCTATATCATATATATATATATACAAACACACACACTCTCACCTACATGCATAAATACATACACATTTATATACATTAAAAATCCCCTGTTTACTTACCTGCCAAAGTCTTCTCAGACTTCCTGTTTCTCCCCCACATGCGATGTCCGGCCGATGACGCACAGAGAGAAACCAGCTGCAGTTTACCCAAAGGGGAGGTCACCCTATGGCCGCCAATCCCCTGCCCGCTGAAACTACAGGGATAAACAACATTGGGCCTGATTCAGAGATACGATTTCCACGGCACTTAGGAGCGTATATTTAAGATCCTAGAAAATTCGCAAAACTGCGCATGCGTAGTAATAGTGCAACGCCGTCTACGTAGCGGTTAGGAGCGTAAATTCGCTAAGAGCGTAAGTTTAATTGCACGCAAGCACTTAAGATCTTAAGTGCTGCGAATCTTTAAGATCTTAAGGATTTGCATGGAAATGGGCGGGGGGAGGCAGGGAAATGAGGGAAAGTGGGCGCGGGCTGACACTTAGGATCTTAAATGAACGCTACCACGTCACTTAAGATCCCAAATGACAGCGTAGAGTTAGGGCTAGTCAATGGTGGTCTAAGTTTTAGATCCACCGCTGTTTGCAAGGGGAGTGACTCTTTAGGCAGTGGGCTGGAACCTGCTAGGATCTTAACATTAGATGCGTATATTTGCGATCTTTTCGCAACCGCATCTCTGAATCAGGCCCATTGTGCTTCTGTCCCAGTTGTTGCAGCAAAGGAGAAGGAGACCGTGGGGTGACCTCACCAGTGATTTCTCCTTTCCTGCACTTTGGTTGTCAGGTCCCAAATTCTAGTTGCCATGGCGATTTAGCGATCATTATTTGTCGAGCCCTGATATAACACCAGCAGCAAAGCATATTTTACGAGCTAGAAGGTTTTTGTTTTTAGTTTTTATTTAAATAAAATTGAAGCTGCTGGTCATATCTATAAATATTGCAGCAGAATTAACATATCGTTGTTGCTGTGGGAACGCACTATGCATGCGTGCAACAGATCTTACTCATCGTAACTCTGATCGTACGGAACTCCGTATGATAGGGCGTGACTTATATACGTAGTGGGTGGGGGGAGGCATTTAAATGGAATAGTATGGGCAGGGTTAGGCACTTAACATACAACAAGGCGAGACGTACTACCAAAGGTACGCAAGGAAAAGTTAAACAAGGTTCTGAATAAGTCAGCTAAGTTACGTAAGTGAGAGCGGAGTGCCCGGGGAGCGCATTATCCTTAGTATTGCGTAACTTAGGTACACATGCATATGTAAAACAACCATATGTCTGGATCTGGCCCTTTACCCCCTAAAACATAATATAAAAACCTGTTATAGAGCCTCTTCAAGTCATCTTATGAGAACTTGGACAGAGAAACTGCATTCTGCTGACCTCTAGTGACACAAGTGTATTACAATAAGATCTGTAGGCTAGACCTTATAAACATCATATCAAATAGCAAATTATTCAGGGACTTATGCCATCTGCCACAGAACTGGGATCTCAGCCTTGTGTGCAGCACAGAAACAGGTTGAATAGATGTCAGGGTAAGGAGGGATAGCCATTAGGTTGAGTATAGAGGCTGTGGCAATTTCAATATCTTGGTGAAGCAACCTTGGAACTTTCCAGTGTACTGACATTGTTTGCACCATTAAGGAGATGCTGTTTTTAGACTTATCTGCAATAATTGAAAACGTGCTGTAACTCAATTAAACTCTGATCCTAGAACTGAATAATCTCTGACATATCTTGCAATTGGTTCTGGACTGTCAGAAAAGTTATAGGTCTCTGGCAGGATACAAATATATAAAATGGCTTACAGTATGTCAACAATATAAGAAATATCTTTCAGTTGTTTCAATTATTATTTTTCGATGATTTCAGACCCTCCAACATGACCCATTCCATTAGGTACAATTTAACACGCTCCTGAGCTTCCAAATGTCACTCACCTGGATTAAATGAATTAACTGATATTTAAAAAACGATTGGCCTCTGTAGCAAAGGTGGTTACCATAGCAACTGACAATTGAAAACTAAGAAGCAGAGTATTTTGTACCTGATGGAATGGGTCATGTTGGAGGGTATGAGATATGTCTTCAGGATTAATAGAATTCAGAAATGGTTGGGTTTTCTTTTTTTATTCATTTGTAACAATTATGGCACCAGAGCCACTTACAATACATATAAATTAACAGTTCTAATAAAAATGACTATTACTTTTAAAATTTAATTACGATTTTTCACACCACTATTGCTGGTTTCCATAGATGATTCCAGTGTGTTTATATATTCATCACAGTTTAGAAACGCAAAAATATATGACTTTTTATTTTACAAGTTGTGCATTTCCTGTCTCCTTCAAGTTTTTATTTTATACATAATTTATATTTAATATATTTTGTTTCACCAAAGTTCAATAAGTACATTAAATAGTTGTGATGATATGAACAATGCACCAAATAGAATTGCTACAACACGAGGCACAGCATTCCTTTCATTGCAGTGGCGGGTCATAAAAAGACTTTTTAAGGTGTCTTGTAGCGATGGTGCCAACTTGTGCCCAGTAAATATATTTCTTTCAGTGTTTATATACATGATGAAATTTTGTAATATATCTCGATGTCACGGTGTCAGTCACAGTGTGAAGACTGCTTTCATATACACACATCCAGTTTTGTAAAACATAAAGTCACAAAGGAGATTTGCAACAAATTATACCCCATCCTTCAGTTTTGCTTCTGCAATCTTTACAGTCTGTACCAAGCTGGTGCTATGTGATCCCAAGGACCCAGCTGCCATTAAACAGGTCATCCATACAGCGCAGCCAAGCCTGGATACGGTGACCAACAAGTCAAACAGAAAATACATACGAGGGTGCGCAAGGTGGCAGGAGTGACTCAGACATCCATCTCACATCTCAGTGATCACAGACTCATCGAATGCACGGAATCCCCAGTCCTGGTACGTCCGGGACCAATTGTCCTTCTTCATTTCTGCAACATGGGACATGTGTTAAACAGAAACAAATGTTAAACACTGTCTATCAGACGTCATTTTACTTAGAGACCCCTGATCTCTACAGAAGAAAGATTGTATTTTACTCAAATAAATTGCTACTCATTGCAATCTCTGAAAGATGCTGCTTCACCTAATAATAGGAGTGCCCTAGACCAGGGGTACTCAGCCAGTGGCACTATTGCCACTGGAGGTACTTGGATCTCTGTCAGGTGGTATTTAAGGCAGCAGGGCAAGGTTGTAAAGAGGAACGATACCAAATGGCTGAGATAATTAATAAAATGTCTTGGGGGCTTAATGGCATATGTAGAAAATGCTCCTTAAAATCACTGCAGAAATATATAACCAACAACAAAAATACCCCCTTAATATATATATTTGGTTCGTGGGTATGTGTCTACATGACGTGCAAAGTGGTACTTGACATGATTTTATAGTGGGTAACTGGTACCCCCAAAAAAGGCTGAGAGCCTATGTTGAAGAAAGGACTTATTTCTCCGAGGAGTATATTTAATAAATATTCTACAACCTAGTGGATTATTTTCTGGATAGCTGTTTGGTTGTGCTGTGGGGAACAATTCTGCTATTTCATCAAATCTATACAACTCGGATTTACTAGAATTGCAAAGACTTGTACGCTCCTATAACTGAATATTCCAAAATTAGTTTTTTTACTTACTGACTAAGAAATTTTACAAATACGGTAAAAGTTGGTTTACAGCATGTATTTCCCATGTCTATCTACGTCTCATAATCTTACAGCGTGTGTTTCCCGTGTCTATCTATGTCTCTTATAATCTTACAGAATGTATTTCCCATGTTTATCTATGTCTCTTATAATCTTACAGCGTGTGTTTCCCGTGTCTATCTATGTCTCTTATAATCTTACAGCGTGTATTTACCGTGTCTATCTATGTCTTCCATAATCTTACAGCGTTTGTTTCCTGTGTCTATCTATGTCTCTTATAATCTTACAGCGTGTATTTCCTGTGTCTATCTATGTCTCTTATAATCTTACAGCGTTTGTTTCCCGTGTCTATCTATGTCTCTTATAATCTTACAGCGTGTATTTCCTGTGTCTATCTATGTCTCTTATAATCTTACAGCGTGTGTTTCCCTGGTTTATCTATGTCTCTCATAATATTACAGCATGTGTTTCCCGTGTCTATCTATGACCTGATACACTGATGTCTCTCTTACAGCGTGTATTTCCTGTGTCTATCTATGTCTCTCATAATCTTACAGGGTGTGTTTCCCGTGTCTATCTATGTCTCTCAGAATATTACAGCGTGTTTCCCGTGTCTATCTATGTCTCTCATAATATTACAGCGTGTGTTTTCAGTGTCTACCTATGACCTGATACACTGATGTCTCTCATAATATTACAGCGTGTGTTTCCCGTGTCTATGTCTCTCATAATCTTACAGCGTGTATTTACTGTGTTTATCTATGTCTCTCATAATATTACAGCGTGTGTTTTCCGTGTCTACCTATGACCTGATACACTGATGTCTCTCATAATATTACAGCGTGTGTTTCCCGTGTCTATCTATGTCTCTCATAATCTTACAGCGTGTGTTTCCCGTGTCTATGTCTCTCATAATCTTACAGCGTGTATTTACTGTGTTTATCTATGTCTCTCATAATATTACAGCGTGTATTTACCGTGTCTATCTATGACCTGATGCACTGATGTCTCTCATAATCTTACACAAGCATTTATGCTTCTACCAATGTAACTCCTAAAACTCTTTGTGTTTTTGGAAACATCTCTGTAACAGTAATGCAATAATGGCACTGACAGCAGGGTGACTGTTTACTATACAATAAAAATGGCTCCATCATTCAGAATTTTTGATCTTTATAGGGATACAGTCGCATACTTAAAATTGTGGCTGCACAGTGCATATATGACTTAAATTGGCCCTTAGCAAATTTTATTGGGAACCTGTTGATGGACCGGGTCCTGATCTAAGAGTGGAAATCCACTTGCACGGAGTTCAAATTCAGAGCGTAACTTCATAATGCGCTCCCCCAGCGAACTCCTTGCACATACAGAATTTAATTGAGCTCTGAGTCAGAATCCTAACTTATCTTAACGGCACTTAACGCTGTCGGATTGCTCTGTCTTACGGGAGCGATTAATCCAGCCCCTACTGTGCAATTTAAATGCCCCCCCCACCTATACTATGTAGGATGTACAGAATTGGTGTGCATGCACTGCACAAGCTGTCATTATTAGATCTGAATCCAGCCCCATGACCTTAAAGCCCATCATCTCTGTGCACACCAGTGAATGCACAGAAGAGGTATCCTCTCTTTCCATAGCAGAGTAGGTCCTATTATAGGTTTATATAATGTAGATCTAGTGATGACAATCACAATGGGGGCAGTATACCCAGTACCATTCATATTGATTGTTGGCTCTGGCCATTCACTGATCAGAATAGTGGGTATAGTTTCCAAACTCACTCCTCCAATCAGATTGGAAGATACATGGAGTGTAGCAAGAGACAGGGCGGGACAGCAGAAGTCTAGATATATCTATTGTATGACACCTGCACATATCCTGTTCTGTATGACTCTAGAATATGCAATGCCTGGAACACATAAGAATCGGATCGGAGAATCCAGTCCATAGTACTGAATCCATTTGGTAAACTTTGGCAGGTTGTTACCAGAAGTGGGATAGGAATTCCATTTTCACTAAAAGACCAATAAACCAGTAGTGTACCCATGAGAAAGAAAATAATGCTAGATGGGTACACTCCATGTCCCACTGGAGTCATGTCCAGTACCCCGGAATTCCCCCTTCCCTAAAAACAACTCTGATGTGTGCTTCTGGGTGAGAATTGGGGGCTGAGTCACGATTCGGAGCCATTTTTGTTGACTGTATTTTCTTGATATATTGTAGCGCGTAATGCCAGGAAACAGATGCAAAAGAGCAACACTCTCAGTCATACACAATGCTGGAGATGACATGAGTGCGATTAAACAGTTCACTCCTTGGGCCAAATTTACTAAGCTGTGGGTTTGCAAGAGTGGAGATGTTGCCCATAGCAACCAATCAGATTTTAACTCTCGCTTTCCTATCACATGCTAGAAAATGTCAGCTAGAATCTGGTTGCTACTGGAAACATTTCTATCCTTCCTTTCGCGCATCTTATTAAATCTGGCTCCTTGAGTGAATTTTTATCTTCCTGATCCATAGTGTAATACTTGTATTGACGTTACATCGCAACGGGAACTGGCAGAATACAGCATCACATGCATCATTACTAAATAATCTGACATAAATACACACAGCCAAGATTTTGTCCCCCACCCCTCTCTCTGAATAACAGTGACAGTTCCCTCCCGTCTTAATTAGGACATTTGTGAGTCGTGCTATAGTTACCTATATTATGTAAGAACATATCTGGTTATGTCATATTGTTCAGTCTTTAACTTGCAATCCAATCATTTTGATATAGTAGCAAAGCAAGTCTTAGATTTCCCAAAAACAAACATAATACTGATGTAAAGGGCAGTACAGTGGCACAGTGGTTAGTGCTGCTATGTCACACCGCTGGGGCCATAAGTCTGACATTTGTATGTTCTCTGTTTCCTGTTCTCCATAGAAACACAGTAAATGAACTGGTTGATAAGAAAAATGGTTGCTGTAAGCTCCTGTGGACTGGTATGAATTGCAGACGCTCTATTATTATTATCACTTATTTATATAGCACCACATATTGTCTGCAGTGCTTTACAGAGAACATCAGACATTCACACCAGTCACTGCCCCTATTAGAGTAACATACTAAGGTTCCTAACACACACACAAAAGGGTTAATTCTAGTCAGCAACCAATTAACCTACCAGCATGTTTTTGGGGTGTCGGAGGAAATCAGAGCACCCAGAGGAAATTGATGCAGATACAGGGAGAACATACAAACCCCACACAGATAAGGCCTAGTCCAGGAATCTCATGACCTCAGCGCTGAGACACAAGTGCTATTCACTGAGCCACCGTGCTGCCTATCTAGCACAATATGGTGGGATTATATTAAAAACAACAATAATAATCAAACATAATTTTTTGAACAGTTTTGATTGTTTACATAATACTGACATTCTTCCTTCACAAAATAGACAAATCCCCTATTCTTCCAAGAAAGGTAAAGAAACAGACAGACACATGTGCACGTTGATATACAATATGTATGTATGAATACATTAATATGAACACGTTGATAAACTCACATTGATTCATGCATACATGTAAACACACCATTTATATTTATAGGGTGACATCAACCAATTTATTCAGGTAAAATCATTAACCATGAGAGATCATCAAAAAATGAGAGATGTTTTAATTGAGGTTCCTGTTGTATGTATGACAACATTGCACACGTTTATATGTAAATAGTTATTGTTTTATAAATGGAGTGATTATCCTTATTTTGGGCACCGTCATTCTGGTACTGAAGGATAATTACTGGATGCACAGGACAGGTAAACCTTCAGGATAAGCACTTATATTGTACATGGTTTTAGTAAATGAATGAGATTTACACAGTTTGTTTCATGTTGATGGGCGTTTGATTGGGGAGTGAAGAAATACCTGGGTCTTGTCTATAATGCACATTTGGCACTTGTTTGAGGTTTGGGAAACAGGTAGTGAGGGTGTGACCTTGCCTTGTGTATACACTGAATGTAGCACCAGTTATCGCAGAAGTCGGCAGTGTTAAGGAGCGGTGCTTGGGTACAAAGGCAATAGACGTTGCATGTGTTGGAATACACAATAAGAACTATCTACATGAAATTTCATAGTATTCCCATTTAAGTGGCAATGTTTCCTTTAAGAACACAGTTGTCATTTCCTTTCCCCCTCTTTTAGGACTTATTTACACCAGTCTATATTAGTTATAGGCTGGATCCAGACTTACAGAACTCCTATAAGGACCCAGTGCCGGATCCCAGCAGGATCCATCCTTTGTATGGACGAGGGAGGTTTCTCCTCTTAGGCCCGGTGACAGGGGATGACAAGGGGGACAGCTGTGACATGCCCAAGGTTCAGAGGGACCCCCAGAAACATGGCTTTACCGGGGCCCCAAGGTTTCTGTTTCTAAGCCTGACTCCCCTTTCTCATACTGACATACTAGCCAAGGCCCCTATGTTTAAACTTCTGTTCTCACAATGGTCATGACGTGGAGGTCTGGAAAGTATGGAGGTGCAGTATTGATTTGTCAAAACTTTTTTTACATCTATTTTTATTAGTCTCTTAAAAAAGGCACTAATGTGTTCAAATCGTGTCTGTGTTTGGTACCTTTGTTGTCAACTTGCAATTTACATATGTACAGTTTACTATAAATAATTCCTGTTTATCTGACCCCTTTCTGATTTGAAGGGAAAAGCACAGTACAAAAATTTACAAAAAACAACTCCCCCAAAAAATTCACATATAAAATGCACTAAAAATACATGGAAAAATAAAATTCTAAATAAAAAAAGAATATGCAGTTGTTTGAAAACAAAGAAAATGCTAGCACATTTTTATGTGAATTTAACATTCAATCATACAGTATAAACGCTGACTTTTGTTCGAGCACAACCGTTTATAAAGGTACTATGGCCATGATAACCTGTGCTTTAGAACAGGTCGATATGGAGAAGCTACCACAGCAGTTTATGCTGCTGCCCCTTTACACCCCTGTCCGAAAATTACTTTGAGACGCTTCTAGCAGCACAGCGGTGCTGTTTATCAGCATTGCGCTACTGGGAGCATCTCCCCAGGCAGTTTTGGTGGGCAGGGGGTACAGGAGACGAAGCTTAAACTGCTGCTCCAGTGCCATACTCTCTTAGCCAACATGCGCTGTGTGGAGATAGGAGGAGGAAGTAAGCAGACTAGGCATGTGAATGAAGGTTATACATTACAAAGGGGTAGGGTGTGTGTGTGTGTATA